>JAPMAF010000937.1:0-12347 GCA_026537445.1 Silvatares holzenthali
AAAAAATAAAAATAAATAAAACTCTCTAAATTCAACATCTCCAGCTTGATTAAACCAAGAATAACCATGCAAATCCACAATATTATTTTGACAGTATTATCAACACTTTCAAATTTTGTTTTCAGCCTGATCTAGTGTCCAACCTCATTGTCGGTGACATATCCCCATTGAAAAGTAGTCCTAACATATACTCCATGGACGATCTCTTCGATGCTATGACGGTAGTGAACATACCGAAAGGAATTCCTCTCTCGCAAGCCAGAAAAATGGCCGATGAGCAGCTATCTTCTGTCGTCACGGATGTCTCAATAAGGAACTTTATCATCACAAACTTAGTGCAATCCGATTCCAATGATTACCGGTGGAGAATCAACCTTCCGATTCTCAAGAAGACTTTCAGAAAGAAGATCGCTACGTTTCCAAAGAATTTGAAGTATGTCCAGTACACAGGGCCTACGCTCTTTGTAGCAGGAGGACTCTCTGATTATGTTGGGTGAGTTAAAATATTCTTTACATTTTGTTTTATTAAAGTACTGCAGCAAAGGATTGACACGCAAGAGCTTTAAATAAAATGCAACCATCCAATCTGTGTTCGAGGAGAATCATGGAATTCTTTGACATCTTACTAAATGATGCATGAATAATTTAGGAGATTTTTTCGTAGGTTTTCACGACCAAGAGATTCACAAGTCAAAGACTTTTGGGTAGTCATGTCGTGTTGTGACACTTTGTTTGCCAACGTTTCAAACCACATTGCAGTGTCCATCTTCAGGGCGAGTCTGTCTGTGTAAAAAGTCAGCCTGAAGATGGACACTGCAATGTGGTCTGAAACAAACTGTCACAAAACGACATGACTATCCAAAAGTCTTTGACTTGCAAATTTAGGAGAATATTACCAATGATTTTTGCAAAGTTACATCAAATGATAAATATTAATGACAATATGTGCATTTATGTAATCAAATGTTTTTTTTTTTAAATATGCATATTTGATTTTAAATTGTGTTAAAAATTATGTTGCTGTAGTCTAACATTTAAAGGTGAGCTATTTGCTTAAAATAAGGCCAAATGGAAAGATGTCAACTATTGATGGATCAAAGTGGAGACTATTTCGTAAACCAGCTTACCAGTTAAAGTCCATGTGAAGTTATTACGATCGTTATATTGCTAGAAATGTTTCTGGAGAAAAACCAAGATGATTTTATGCGCTAAAATTCTTCCGATCAGTAACTGCAGATTTGCAATCAATTCAAGACATAGAGGAAAGCACCAAATAGGCATATTTCCAATCCTCTATTTTTTCTCAACAGAGAAGACACGGAATCATTGCTAAATCTTAAAAAAAAAAACAAATTTATATAATAAAAATCTATGAAGAAATTTTTTGCACGCAGTTTGAACTGGCACAGCATGCACAGTGGATTCCCCTCACCCCAAAGATGAGTGTAAACTCTGAATATCCTTGAAAACTGAAAACTCTCAGATCTGTTGATCAATGATCTTATTTGTCTTTAAATTAATAGTGTGCGTATAGGCCTCACCGCATACCAGGACGTTTTTAGAACTTATTGTTCTCATATCTGTTTTCTAATTCTTTGTCTACTCACATGGAGATCGATCAATTTTTCTCCTTTTTTTCCTCCATCTGCCACTTATTTCCTCAAACACAATTGCAATATATAACTATACAGCAACATCAAATAATTAACCGATAAAAGTAGTTCAGAATCAAAGATGTCATTCGGGACATAGAAAGGGGAGTTGGAACAAAGAGAAGCAAACAAGAACACAACCTCAGAGGAGAAATATTTAAGCAAATATCTTAAAATACATAAAATTGATTTATGTCATAATTATATTTTTTCATTTGCAGACGTGATGAGCTACCGAATCTTAAAAAGATCTTTCCTATCGCCGAGTTAATGTTCATCGAAGGAGCCGGCCACTGGCTGCACAGCCAGAAGCCTGAGCAGTTTCTCGAAATTGTCTGCAATTTTCTCAAGAAAAATTGAAAATCGTGATACGCTTATAATACGTAAGAATTAGCCAAATTATTTAGGAGAAATGTATAGATGTGAAATGAGTGTATGTGATTAGAAATCATTGTTTGTATGTAAATACTTTTATTATAATGCTAGGTGCATACATACAATTTGTAATTGAACAACTGTTTAATTGTGTATTAAAAATGCACGAGAATGTATGGAGATGCACATTCTATCAACTCGATAGATACTTGGCAAAAAATCAAAAAACCGTATCGATGTGTACTATGTGACTACTGAGAAAATCAACAGTAATTGGATCGCTTGTATACATTGAATATTTAATTTGGTTGTGTTAAAATTGTGATGTGCACACAACTTGACTAAACTGTATGTTTAATGTAACAATCATATGTATGTACCTAACCTAAGGGATATTTTAAGTAATCTAATTTGTATATTAACTGAAGATATTTAATCAGAAAATGTAGCGAATGTTTGACACAAGACAGAAAAGTTCAATGAATTGTCTTACCTTACTGTTTCTAAACCGCTCCCTCAGTACCAGTACTCTTATTTCTGTTTATTTTCTCATACAAGAATAACTAAGAGATTGTACTTTGTGCTGCTTTCATTTATAGAGCTATTTTGTGATAAAATATCACTCCAAAAGCACTTATAATTTATAATTTCCCATTTGCTGGAACATTTTCTCAAACTCTCTGAATTGTTACTATCGCAGCTCATGGTACCTTTAAAATTGCCAGCTATCCAGTGTTCAAAAGTTTCCAACCTCTTCACACTAAATTATGTGAGCATTTATGATTCCATACATTGCAAAAGTACCGAAAACGCAATCTCACTATTGTCATCATGTTGCCAGAGTGAAGTCTCTAGTTGCGCAAGCTCCACTTGATGAAACCTTATCATTGCCATATGAATTTTTATTTTTTGGCTTTGGTCCCATTATTTTATTTTTGGACTTAAACGAATCAGTATAGGAATCCAATTGTTACTGTATTATAAGACAGTACCATACCCTGCTTCAGTACCATACCCTGCTTCAAATACTCATACTCAGGCCGTTTTCTTTGCAATATTTCAACATTACTTGAAATATATTTAATGTGCTTACACACAAACATTATTTGCAGAGAACATCATAGTCTAAGCGACACCTAAAAATTGCCAGATTTGGTTTATAAAAAATTTAAAAATTAATGTAAAAACACATTATTTATTTCATTTCGGAACACTCCCTATTAGAGAGAAAACACTACTCACCATACAAAAATCAATCTGACCTAACCAAAAACTCCTCAGTAACGTTCACTTGACAACTGTCAAATGTTTCTGGAGCTTGCGATCATCATAATTTTCAGCCTATCTCTGTAGACTGCCATAAGCTTCTCATTTCATTCATTGAGCTCTAGTAAATCTTTTTATGTTGCCCATCCATCTTATTGGTGAGTGTCCCTGAGCTTTCTTCTTGCTTCTATGCTCTCCATTCCAATACCCTCTTCGTCTTCACTAGCCTATCCCCATCGTCTTCACTAGCTTATCTCCATTGTCTTCACTAGCCTATCTCCATCGTCTTCACAGCCTATCTCCATCGTCTTCACAGCCTATCTCCATCGTCTTCACTAGCCTATCTCCATCGTCTTCACTAGCCTATCTCCATCGTCTTCACTAGCCTATCTTTGTTTGTCTGCAATTCCACTAATTTCTCTTCTTGTCACTCACACCAGAGCTTATAAACGTAGTTTGTTTCTCAAATTTCAATATAGTCACAAATGTGAATGAAATATATTAATTTATGATATTACATATAGTTTAAAACATTTAGATATAAGTATGTACGTTTTTCTGTTGTGTCCATATTTATTTTGCTAGAGTATCGGCATCCCAACGTATAAATTTAATTTAGTGTCATACTAAGGAATTGTGATATTTTATTGTACATATTAATAATTTTACATAACTCATCGTCGGCTGTTTAGTTTTATTGTTATTTTACGATCTCGTCTTAGGAACAAATCAACTTAACAATAATGCATCGTAATGCTCCTAAAAATTATAAAAGCAACGAAAATATGGAGAATAAAGAGATTTCTACTTAAATTGAACATTTTGCATAAAAAATATTTGGTCTTATTTATTTAAGCCATCATAGTTCCAATTATTGTGGGCCCATACGTCATCATTACGCTTCCAACTCCATGATAGAATTCTTGTAGTTATGTCGTCAGAAACGCCATGCTTTTCACTTATTATTATCGATATTTCATTAATAGTTTTCCTGAGAAAATCACCACAAGGGTACTTTACATTTTTTTTTCTTCC
Organism: Silvatares holzenthali; assembly: GCA_026537445.1. Taxonomy (NCBI): domain Eukaryota; kingdom Metazoa; phylum Arthropoda; class Insecta; order Trichoptera; family Pisuliidae; genus Silvatares; species Silvatares holzenthali. The sequence continues at coordinate 4,329 of JAPMAF010000937.1, forward strand.
AGGAATAATTTTTTTAAAAAATATTTTTTAAGTCAACCTGACCACTGTCCCATCACATGCCTGCATTACATCTGAAAACTAATCAAGCTTCTTTGTCAATACACACGTTAGTTGAAATTAATTGACTCGTTTCCCAAACGAGAGAGCAACCCGGAAGGAGCTTTCACCTTTGTGGCCCTGCATCTAAAGTGCTAAAAGGAGCAATCGATAAGGGTAGCATAAAGATACCCTCACAGATTACGATATAATCATCAGCGAAAGGATGACTACTTGCACTGACACTTGGAGAGCATTCCACACTTTCGGCTCAGCCACTGAGAATGCTCACCCAGCAAAGTTCATCCTGTTATTGAGGAAGCTTATCGGAGTGTGTTGTCAATCATTCAGAGTATCGACATCACTCAACTCCATGAGATACAGTGGCACCACGTCATGTATGCACTTGTACATCAACCAGCATACCTTGTACATTACTCTTTCCAGAAAACGGAGCCAGTGCAAATCACGTAGCAGAAATGTTATATGTGTGTATTAGGAACTACCATAAATTATTCTAACTGTTACTTTTAAAACAGATTGATGTCAGTTCAATTTATATTCTGATAATCCGATATTAATACTACAGTATACATGCAACCCCACAAAAGCATCAACCAGAAGTTGAGTAGCCTCCGTTGGTAAATATTTACGTATATATTTAATTTGTCTCAGCTGATCAAAGCATGCACTGAGTATTTTACTCATATGAGCATTCACAGTTAGCTCTGAATTGGTATGGACACCCAACAATCTGATGCAAGATGCATTTAGCAATATTTATTCAATTCCCAGGTTTCATTAATACCCACCAGAAATTGCTAGCCACATTCGCTACACGATCAGTTCATTTCACCGTACACAAAATACATTCAATATCATTCATTGAATTAAAATATTAAGTTGAAAACTAGCATCATATCAATTAGAATGAAGTACTTTCATTAAAACTACAAAAGTATACAAGTTTTGCAACCTTAAGTAATGTTCAAAGTTTTCCTATTAAGATTTATTGATGGATTTTATTTTTATTGCTTTTATACATTCTGGGACAAAGTCTTACAGGATCGACCAACAAAAGGTTAAGAACACGCTTATTTATATTTTTTGTGCGAAATGCTCACTTATTAAGTGAATGTTCCTTTATCGAGTAATTTAATTATGTACTGTTTAGTCTCGATCTGTTTTCATTTAAAAAAAATACGAAAGAAATTGATTCTTACCCATATACTCCCATGAGTGAACAACTCTTTTAGTACAAATTATGTATTCATTGTGTGTTGCAATAAATCCCTTTTACTTTGTATTTCATTCTTTTAATTTAGTATACTTTAATTAATAAGAGAAATATGTACTACACATTTAGGGATTTCAACTGTGAATCGAAATCACAAATTCAATATATCTGTACTCCATCTGTCTAACTTTCCCTAAGCATACATTAACTTACCAAACTATTATTTCGATAGATTCGTTTTCCAATATCTACTCTATAGATATATAGAATATATAGAAACTTATCTACTCTATAGATATATAGAAACTTAAGGAATGATAAAGGCCACCCAAAATGGTTAAGATTTTCTAATCTCCAATAGTCGATATTACTTTAAATTCTAGTCATCATAAACCAAAAGTGGGAAATGATCTAAATATTCTTACAATAATGTTAGTTGAATAAAAATAATCGTCTCAAAAAGTGACTGCAGGTAATATGGTTAACGACACCATATATTCAATAATCCGCTATGAAACACTCTCCGTATCAATCGTAGTTGGCAACACATAATGGAAGTTTGGTCATTACTATATAACAACAAAGCGTGGACTTGAAAGAAGAAAGATGAAAGCAGAATAAATGCAGTCGAGATGATATTGTTGACAAGAATATGTGAGAAAACCCAAGTGATAGGATAAGCAGTGAAATTTTAGAAAAGAAAGCCAATTAAAATAAACAGAATGAAAGCTGAATGTTTGAGATTATTGATAAAAATATAAGTATAAGTCATGTTGAGTAAATGGCAAATTAAAGGTTTGTAAAACAGATCTACAGTGCAAATCTAATTGGGTGAGCAGTACAGGGAAGGCCTAAGAAAACTTGGCAGGAGCATATTTCTCAACTTCTTAATGAAGGCAATGTAAGGGGCCTCAACAACCGTTGCGTGTATGTGACGAAATGTATGAATGTGTCAATTAGCCAAGTACCTACTCATAACACTACGAATCCGACACTGAGCGTATATTGTTCACATTCCTAATACTCTATCTTCAAGATTTCTCAGTGCACCCATCTACATTTCAAAAGTTTTCAGAGAGTGTGGCAGCTTGAGCGAGACTTCATTCATCAAATCGAATTAACAATTTTAGTTCAGCAGACTACAAAAAAATTGTATTGTATTATTATAATAAGAAACTTAACGATTCTAGAATATTTACAACATCTTTGACAACCGTATCTTTATATCGCCACAAGCTAGTATCTGTTGTAGACTCTTTAAGGTCACCTAAACATGCCTCTATGTTATCACAATATCTATGCAGCTGTATATTTTTCAATTCAAAAATATGTCGCGATTCAACAAGGGATCCTTTATAAATAAGACTTGCTAAATCTGTATTATATATCAAACTAACGTAGTCCAAATTAATACCATTATTTTTTATACAATTTACATGTTGTAGCATATTAAAATATGAAGGAATACGATTTGTCAGTGTCTCAGGAATACTTGAAAAATTTACTCTCCCTATTTCGCACGATACAGTTTCGTTTGTAATGGTGTCCATTAATTCATTTAGATCATTTCCATTTAATGGAACTAACATTTCATTCATATCCAATAGAATTATATATTTATATGAATATAGATTTCTGTACAAACAGTCCGTATAATAAAAAATTTCATTCAGGTACCGTTGATTTGGTTGGTTCATAAGGTAAAAGTGTTGTAAAAATGGTAAATTATATCCCTGTGGCAAAGAGATAGGGACCACATCTGCTCTTCCTATAGACTTGTAATAATCTAATACTTTAGAAACATTTGGATGAAGACTGAATGCGTAAGCAAACACTTTGTTTACACCTATTATTTTAAGTAATTCCATCCATTCCACCAGTTCTATTGAGACATCGCGGTGTGAATTATCTAAAGCCTTCATGCACACTGCGAATTTATCTTTTTTATTCTGTTCACAAGATTCGCAAAATATCCGCAAGTTATTATAACCCTGGTCACATTCGTTTTCTACAAGCGATATAGACATCGGAGTCATCATGTATCCGCTTGGAGGTATTTTGCACGTTATCAAGTAGGGCTTATAGGAGTCTTTAAGATTTTCCACGCTCTCATCATCGACGCGATTGATTTTATAGACTTTAACAACGATAGGGAAAATATCTTCGTCAAACCATATTTTGCAATATAACTTGAGATCTATTTGCATGTTGATGATCATCGCTAGTATTTTTACACTTCTACTTGGCACCGAATGAGTCCGTCCATCATAATACGCTTTATAAAGTTGCACAATTCCATGTCTGGTATTCAGGGTTTGCCAGTAAAGGTTGTGATATTTCAAATTAAATATGCCCGGGTACCGATGGCACGATTTGCTTTCGCAAATATAATTATATCCATTTTCTAAATAATTCCACCAGTACTTGATAGGAAAATTCGGCAAGTATATCAAAGCTCTGGAGACCCATTTGGGTATAGATTCCATAAAAATGTCATCATCGCTTTTGAATTCCAACGTGTTATTTAGAAGCGATTTATGTGAAAATAGCGCTATTAGAAGTGTCCATCCTATTCCAGCCAATATCCATCTCCAATGTCTCTTGAAAGTTACAACAACCTGAAAATTGCAATATTGTTGTGAAACAGTAGCAGTTACATGGAACATCACAATCTTATTTCTTTATTCTGGAAATACAGTACAATAATATTTTAATCTTTATTTATTTATTAAACCATACAAAGTACCAAAGATAGTTAAATCATAAAGAAAATTATATTATACATAACATATAATAAATAAATAAGCCAATAATTACAAATCTACAAGGTACAAATAGTAAAAAAACTTGAAACAATGACAACTAAATAAAGAAAGATGATGAATGTGTGAAGTGAGCAGGAGGAAGATACAGCCATTTATGAAATTACAGAGAGGCACAGTACTTTCATGAGACGTAATAGTGAGCCGTGAAATATGTCCAGGGCATTTGGCAGGTGGTTGAGAAGACATACAGCCTTGGTACTGGACCAGTGCAGCTGTGTGTACTGTACCTGTGTACCTGGCATGCAACCACCAAGGTTTGTTAAAGAATGAGAGATAGCGAAGAGAGTGTGATTACGAGAACGGAGGTCATTTATAGAGAGGACTATGAATGCTACCCCTTAGCAACATAATGAAGGTGAAATATTTAGAAGTTCATCTTTTACCTTATTTCTTGTTTATCTTTTGATCTTATTCTGTTGCTGGAGAGAAAAATTGGAGCAACGTCATCTGAACCTTTTCATATGTAAAATAATGTATGAAATTTAGTCACAATGTTTACAGAGTGGTAACTCCTGATCTACATAATTCGGAGATTACCAGTGGCATTCAAAGAGTCGCTAAGTTGAAGTAGTCATGGCCTAAATTTAAAGACCAAAGAGGATAGTGGAGTAAAGACTTTGTGAAGACGAGAGAAATAGAGGAAAACCTCCTACACAATAGTTTGACCATTTAACTGGTTGCAAAAAAAAACAGAACAGAGGCATGTGGAGAGATATGGGGCAGGCTTATATTCAGGAGAGAGCAGGAATAGCTGTAAAAATGAGTACAATATAAAGATTGGTCACTGAAGATTAAATCATTCACATCTAATATATACATAATGTAGATGATGGATTTTAAAGGTAAAAAATGTTTTTTGATGTGATGTCTGGGGAATCCGTACATTTATAATTGCTAAAATTGTATTTAATGAACTCATAATACTTACATATTTAAAAGTTGAAAATCTTTTTTTGTGAAAAAATTTAGACATAATATGTTTATTCTTTATTGTCTGGTACATTCACCGAAAGACTGCTCTCCTGCACTCGCTTATGACTGCACTAATAATATGAAAATTAAAATTGTTTAACTGGACACATATTTACAGCCACTTAAAACAATTTAACTGCTGTAAACTTGTAGAAATTATATTTTTACAACTTTATATTTTGCAGAATAACATTCAATATTTATCATGCTACTATATAAAGCGTAATCGTGAAATGCTGCAATGACATTTCGAATGTCATACCCTACAGAAGGTAAATGGGAAAATACTGGTTTGAGAAAATTCAAATTCTCCAGGGCAGTCACTAGCGAAACAAATACAGATGATGCTATCTCTGCAAAACCAGCAGGATGACTTAGCAACAACCTTCAGTCATGCGTATCAAGTGGTTCATTTCATTTCTGACTGGTCTTGACTTTGCACCATTCATTTGCGTAAAGTGTCTGTATGCATCATTATCATGGAAAAAATGGGGCAATAAATTAACATCAAATTTGGAAAAATGAACCGCAGAAAGATGAGACTTAGCATCTCAAGAGCAATCCAGGGACATAATACCAAAGTGGTGGGTGGATAAATCTGAAAAGAGCTGGCTGATGAAAATGATACTGATCATCTTTTTTTACGGTCTGAGCATAATTTATCAGGAATTTTGTCATCAAGTTTCCATTGCTACGAAGATCGAATTTGAAACGAATGTGTGTGATTTCCGATTTGTTAGTAAATGGAAAATAATGCCTTTTGCACCACAATCACCAACCATACCATAAGCCCATCCTTGTGCAGTCATTTTTATTAATAAGGTAGATTGTGTGCTTCAACCACTTCCTCGTACTCGCGATCTATCTCCGTCGGACTATTATTTATTTACATTGCAAAGATTAAAAATTAATGAGAAGTGGTAAAATTTGACAGAGAGGAATGTCTTAAACCTTAAATCTGAAACACCCAAATTTCATTCTGTTTATGTTTGTTACCTTTAATTGGCATTCTTCTCCTTTTTTGTTTTATGAATTCCTACTCAGAAGGCACCATAAGATGCTATGTGAGATGAGGAAGACTTAGAGATAGGGTGGAATTAACATGGATCTCAAAGAGGTCCATTTTAAAGGTAGCAGGAAACATAGATGACGGAAGATCGTTCAACAGCCGGACCATCTTACATAAGGAAAGTCTTAAAGGATCCATATAAGTTCTCATGCACATATCAACTGTGAAGGCATGATAGGTATTCGCTCTATCAAATACAGTAACAAGAGGAATCAGTGATCCCATGCCATTTCCCAAGAGCATCTTCCATGAAAATATTGATAAAAGAAATAGATTAACCAAACCTTTCTTCTGTGTTTACGACTGAACAGCTGAAGATCAGCAGTGGGAGCTAGAATATTTATCAAACAAACCACATGCCTCTCATACAGAGTTGAGGAGAACCTTTAAATATTTAATTGAAGGAAGAAATGAAAATAGCATGAAAAAATCTACATTCATTCATACTATTTTCATTTCTTAGTTTTCTTACCCTATCACTTAGACTATTAAAAGCCTGCAAAAGTCCAAACGCTTTAACTGGCTATAAAATCTTAACCATTTGAGATAGTGCAATGGAACCCTGATCTCTGATCATGAGAGTCAATGTCTGGTTGAACTGACTTAGACAGAACTCTGGGTTATGTTTGTCCATATTTGTTAGTTGTTCAAGAACAAAATCGGTGTGTAAAATAAAACAAAATATTTGTATTCAATAATATTTTATTATCATAAAACAAACAAGTAACTTGTTTTAAACATATGTAGTAGATATATGGCTGATGTATCCACAGCTAACGCATATGCAAGTTACAATTGCACACTCAGCTGGCGACACCGAAGAATTTTACATGAATGACTCATCAAAATGGCATCAAAAATAAAAATCAAATCATAGGCATACAAATAAGAATAAAAATGTGTGATGACAACATTAAAACGTTATGAATAATATTTAATTAACAGGTAGGATACATTATGTCAATTTTTAATATCTGTTCCTAAAAAAATGATGCAAGTTGATCATATTTCAATGTCCTTTTAATCATGTACTGTATTTTTTTAAGGTTTGTACTACACATAAGACACCACCATCTGTCTGGCCCCGTAACAATTAGTGCAGTTGCACATGTAAATGCTAAGTAGCAGTAAGTAGCATGAAGACCTGGTTATTCAGTTCTATTCACGAAACATGTACAAATCCCTTTATCTTCGATTACTTAGTAGTTCTCTCATTTTTTGGAAAAGACGTGACTGGTTGTGGGCCATGTCGACGTACTTTGGCATGCCCTCCACTAACATCATATTGATCAAGGATGATACAAGAATTCTCTTTGAATATGTACATTTTTTCAACCACAGTTATATCAGGTTGTGATTGAGAGTTTCATAAAAATAACATAACATAAAATAACATTACACTTTTTCTGACAATGTAGGTGCAGGAAAATGGAGTATTACCTGCATCTTACCTGATATACATTTCTTGCTTCCTCCATATTCGTACATACACGCACATACATGCATACATACATACACATTCACGCACATACAGATATATTTCATACACACACACAATGGTTGTTGAGGCTCCTAACAATGTCTTCGTTAAGAAGTTAGGAAACACGATCCTACCAAATTCATCTAGGCCTTCACCACACCACACTGCCACTCATATGCACAATGCATATCTGTTAAATTATTCTTTCATTCACCATTCACCATTCACTCTACATATCTAAATCATCTCAAAGATCCAACATTTGTAATTGACATTCCTTTCTCGATCATATCTTATTCTATCACTCAGGGTCTTTTCACACAGTCTTAACGATCTAATCACCTTGAAAAAAAATGTTTAAAGATGCATACATTGGAAAGATGATCAACTTGTTCAAACA
>JAPMAF010000939.1:0-12338 GCA_026537445.1 Silvatares holzenthali
AACAGCCCGTCTGAGATGATATTTAGAGGCCGACTAAAAACACATCTTTTTAAAGTATCGTTCCCTGAAGAGTAAAACAAAGAAAAAATGTGCAGCGCCCTTGAGGTGATATTCTCACGAAAACGGCGCTATATAAATTATCCACGTTAATGTAACATAGCTCAAACAATCAATCAACCAAATGAATTCAGGAGTTAACATTCAGATTGTAGCCTACAACTCTTGAAATCAAAATCCATTAGATTTCTCATTTCTCATAATAGATTGTTTGAGCCTATAGGGCTATTTTATACGATCATATTTGTTAAACAAGTTAGCTGTCAATTTACATAGTAACATTTGTATGAAACTACTTTTTTTATTTGTAAGTAATGATTTCTTAACTGATGCCCATGAAATGATAAATATTAATGACATGCAGGTAGTTTTACAATTTTTTTTTCAATACAAAATTTGTATTCAAATAATCGATTTAAAATTATGCCAAAAAGATGCAGGATGAAAACTGTTAATGAAATATTTTATTTAATTTAAGAAGAAGGATGAAAGCCGTATAAATGCAGTGGACATGAGATCATTACGAAGAATGTACTGAAAGACCCTGAATGATAGGGTATAAAATGAAAATATCAAAGAGGAATGCCAATTAAAAGTAACAATCATAAACAGAATGAAAGTTGGTTGTTGTTTGACATATTGAGTGAATGGCGAATGAAAGAATCATAAAACAGATCTACAGTGCAAATATTAGTAGCAGAGCAGTGTGTGGAAGGCCTGGAAAATCTTGGCAGGAACATGTTACCCAACCTCTTAATGAAGGCAATATTTGGAGCCACAACAACCGTTGTGCATGTATGACGAGATGCATGAATATGGAGGAAGCAGAGATTGTATGTCAGGATAGAGACAAGTGGTGCTCCATTATCTCTGCCTATCCCTATTGGGAAATGGCGTGATGTTATGTATGTATGTAATTATTTAATTATATTTTCTAATTAATTGCAGGTGAGAGTCTACGAAATCCAAGAATGGGAATTCAAGTGAAACAGTGTGCTGATCAATTTCCATTACTCGAAATGAATGCTAGTCTTCATCCTATCACCAGAACTATTCTCAAAATAAAGCTTCAGATTGATGCAAATTTCAGGTATACATCTAGATAGTTTCTGTACAACTCCCATCCTCTTCTGGACGTCAGCTTTAAAGCAGGCCACACAATAGGAAATTATTTTTATCAGTATCAATATTACAAACAAACAAAGATAATAAACACACATGAATTAAATGATTATTGTTATACATAAATTTCAATGTGGCAGGGCCTGAACCCTTGAAATATTTATATATCATTTAATTGGTTGTGCTTTGCTCTAAATTTGATAACACTATAATATACAATTGACTGATTTATGCCTATGTAGCTATATGATAAAAATGTAATTTCAATTGCAGATGGAATGACAAAGTTCATGGCACAAGTTCCGAGGCTTACTGGATTTGGGTAGAGGATCCAGATAGCAATTTCATGTATCATTCAGAATATTTTCTTTTAACGAAAAAACAGGTATTCAATTTTGTAGCATGAAACAAGTAATAAATTCTTTCATTGACGTTTTAAAAAATCTGCCGTTGTGTTGAAAGTTATTGTTTGGTTTCCACTCTAACATTTTCAAACATAGTAAATGCATAGTGTAAAGTTGTTCATTAAAAAACTATGAGATGATCCATCATTTGTCAATAATAAAAGTTGTATCAGTAAGAGAGGGAAATCAAAATCTTTGATTTAATCATAAAGTAGACCTGTGAGGATTGATAAATACTTGGATTTGCTGACATTCTTTTGACAAAATTAAGGCTGGATTTCAATAATACAACTTCCAATCTCCTCTTTGTACTGTAATAGCTAAGTAAAATAATTCTTAATGGGAAATTTTACAATCTTAATTATGTAAGATTGTAACATTTCCACATTCTGCTGATTTTCTTTTTCACAGGTGTTAACTCACGAAACTCAAGAGCTCGTCATTACAATACCTCTAGTAGAGCCTTTGCCATCGCAGTATTACATCAGAGCTGCCTCTGACAGGTAACATTACCTGAAGTATTACTTTCTGTAATATTGCAACATTTTTTAATGACTGATCAAGTGCATAATGTCAAAATTATTTAAAATTACTATGTCTAACCAAATAATGGAAGTATTTCATATTTAATTTGTTTCAACTGAATAGTTCCTGTTATAATATATATTTTAATAATATTTATTTTTCAGATGGTTAGGTCCCCAAACGTGTCTTCCACTCAATTTTCAACATCTTATTTTGCCTGAAAGTCATCCGCCACATACAGGTATAAATCTACCTAAAAATGGACAGTATACTTACTTAGTAGTGACCACTGTGATATCAGACTATGTCCAAGTCTTCAATTTATTTCCTTATTGTTCAATTATATTAGCATCATAAGCACAGAGTCAATTATAATATATATTTTTGGATGTATCTTTCCACAGTAATATTCTATTACACTCGCATGTAATGTTGCAGACTTGCTGGAGTTGCAGCCTCTTCCGGTAACAGCTCTGAAGGAAGCCAAGTTCGAGCTTCTGTATAACTTCACGCATTTCAATCCGATACAAACTCAAATATTCCATTGCTTATATCACACCGATAACAATGTGCTTCTTGGAGCACCAACGGGTTCCGGCAAGACCATAGCAGCTGAGATAGCAATGTTCAGAGTATTTAAACAATACCCTAAAGCTAAGGTTTGCTACCATTATATTTTACTTATCATTTATACTCTATCCATTATCTCATTATCTGCCTGTTATATTATTCTCTTATTACTTATTATTCATACACTTTACATAACATCACACCGTTTTCAATGCAAGAAGACAGAGGGAATAGGGTAATTTTTGAGATTCATGATTTTGCTTATATTAATACGTTAAGAGACTTGCTTCTACTAAGGTTTTCTGGGTCATCCCTTTTTCGACCACTTTACGATGTTCCGATCTGTTTTAATATTTTTTTTATTCATTGTATGGTCAATATAATCGAACTACTTCAAGAAATAAATTTATAGCAAAGTATGCTAGAGTAGCTATCTGTTAATGAATAATAACAAATCGAAAGTAATGGCATTTGAGAATGAGCATGGCACATGAAGCAGAATTGATTCACATATGCTCTATACCAACTGGGGAGAAGTTACAGGTGATTCTTCCAAACAGCCCAAGAAGTCAGTGACACTACCTACCCTCCTGAGAGTATTTTCCATAAAAATATCCATAGAATAATTAGATCATCCTGATCATTCTTCACTAGTTGATGTACTCCAGTAGCTAAAGACTATTTATGATAGATGAATTATTTATTAATTGAATAGTTCCTTTCAACAAATACAATTATTTTTATTTATTTATTTATTTGAACACTCTGTACTATTTAGATGTACAAAGGTGACCTAATAGGTGTAATGTAATTTCTACCAGCTACCTCCTCAAATGCTTTAAAATTACTTTCATGTCTTTTTGCACATTCTTTAATGGTTTCATTATTACTTACATTTATTGTCTTTCTCTATTTTTTTGGCATGTTCAAACTTCGCTATCATAAAGAAAACTCAGGAGATTAGGTTGCATAAACTGCCGCAAATGCACATTACCAGTAGCTCTGTCTTATTTCGTTAATACTTCAGTAATATTAAGTATAAACTGTACAAACATTATGATTGATATGAATTGCAATATGATTTTAGGTTGTTTACATTGCTCCACTTAAAGCACTTGTTCGGGAGAGGATCAATGATTGGAGAGTCAGGTTGGGGCAGAAACTGGGGAAAAATGTCGTCGAACTTACTGGTAATACAATATATTCTCATATTATACTTCATGTGTCCATTCGATGTCAGTCCTGAGTGTCCTTAACATTCTATAATGAATCCATATTTGAAACACCTCTACACAATATCATATTATGCTTTAAACTATTCCTTTAACAGTATTGAGGAATTGTTAAATATATTGGCTTTGATTTTCCATAGGTGATGTGTCTCCCGACATTCGTGCTATTAAAGAATCTCACGTAATAGTCACAACTCCTGAGAAGTGGGATGGAATCAGTAGATCCTGGCAGACCAGGAATTATGTGAAAGATGTCGCTCTAATTATTATTGATGAGATTCACCTTCTCGGAGAAGACAGAGGACCTGTTTTAGAAGTCATTGTTTCCAGGTAGCTGACAAGCATTTTTATTTTTAAAGCCAAAATTTTACACTCAAAATAAAATAGAAATTAACGCGAAACTGACTAATGTATCAGTGTGACAACACTTGCATCAGCTATTTAATGCCGTTTAAACTGTCAAATTAGTTGCTACATAGTAGCATTTCTGAACAAAATACACAGTTTGGAACAAAATGCACAGTTTGGTTCTTTACAGTTTTGGAACAAACATTCATTGTGATAATAAGTTTGAAAATGAAATTTCTTATTCTATCAAATTTCATAAAATACAAACTTTGTATGTAAATTGACATTTTCTACTCTATTATTGAAGATATTTTTCATATTACGTTAATTCATGAAACTATTTTAAGGTTTCCATAGGAGATGCTATTCTTTGTTATATAAATGCATTCCAATTTTCTTTCAGAACAAATTTCATCGCTTCACATACATCGAGAACATTGCGAATTGTCGGCCTTTCTACAGCTTTGGCCAACGCCAAAGATTTGGCTAATTGGCTTGGAATTGGCGCAATGGGGTTGTATAATTTCAGGCCATCTGTTAGACCAGTTCCTTTAGAGGTATTTATATTATACAAGCTATAATATTGTGTAAAATATTTATCATTAATGATTGTTGAATGCATTATACAGGTTCATATATCAGGGCATCCAGGTAGAAATTACTGCCCCCGAATGATGTCCATGAACAAACCAACATTCCAAGCCATCCGACAATATTCCCCAGCTTCTCCTGCTTTGGTATTTGTTTCCAGCAGAAGGCAAACAAGGTAAACCAATGTTTGATGAATTGTTTTATGCAATATGACTACCAAGTCAAAAACGTTTGTTTTTGTGAGAATTAAACACGTGTGTTTCTCTTTGGGCTTTTAGATTGACTGCACTGGATTTGATTGCTTACCTTGCAGCTGAAGATGATCCGAAGCAATTCCTGCACATGAGTGAAGAAGAAATGGAGCAAATTATATCGAATATAAAAGAAAGTAACTTGAAACTGACTTTAGCGTTCGGTATTGGCATTCATCACGCTGGTTTGCAAGAGAGGGACAGAAAAACTGTAGAAGAACTGTTTGTCAATCAAAAAATACAGGTAATTCTTTAATAAGCATTTTTATTTATTCCTACATGATTAGTTGTGCGAGAGTACTTAAAGAGATTGATAAAGGGGTGAAAGTTCAAGATATTGATGTGTGTTACCTTGTCGCTGTACTTTTAGCAGAACACAAAATTTTGCAAGCTAATTAGCAGGAAGTATGATGAATGCTTTGAAATTGACTTGAGGATGTATGTAACTAAATCCAAAGTGATGATTTTTGAAAGAGATCAACAAATTAGCGATTTGGCCACATTTTTGAGAACAAGTGTCCGAAACAGTTGAAGGATTTTACTTATCTTGACAGTAGATTAATGAGAGATAATAGACCGGTCGAAGATATTGATAAAAGAGTGACCACAGGTAATAAGGTTAACATCGCCATGCATTCCATAATTGGCAATAATTTTTTTCTACCTGTATGGCGATGAAACGTGGACTTGGCAGAAGAAGGACGACAGCATAAATGCTATAGAAATGAGATTGTTAAAAAGAATATGTGGAAAGACTGAGTAATAGGATAAGAAATGAAAATACTGAGAAAAACACTAATTAAAAGTAACAGCGAATGAATAACATTGAGCGAATAACGAATAAAAGATAAGTAAAATAGATCTACAGTGCAAATATATAGCCCATGCAAGTATCAAAATCTTATATACCGATATATACATAATATTTATTTTTTCAGATTTTAATTTGCACAGCAACACTGGCTTGGGGAGTAAATTTTCCCGCTCATTTGGTTGTCATCAAAGGAACAGAGTATTTCGATGGAAAGCAGAAAAGATATGTGGATATGCCGATCACTGATGTTTTGCAGATGATGGGGAGAGCGGGAAGACCACAGGTTTTATACTATTACTCTAATATTATTATCGAGATACTAATAGTATCAGAATTATTTTGCTTTCTCCAATTAAAATATTTACATGTGCTTGCTTTGATTCAAAATACTATAATATTCTATGACCCCGTGTGACAGGTTGAGAGTATTCCATTGGATAACCTACAACAGAAATTAATATCTAAATAATTTGGGTTTTATTTTTAGTTTGACAATGAAGGCGTAGCAGTTGTGCTGGTGCATGATGTCAAAAAAAACTTTTACAAGAAGTTCCTTTATGAGCCATTCCCCGTGGAGTCTAGCATACTCGATGTGCTACCTGACCATCTTAATGCGGAGATTGTTGCAGGTACACACTAAATCTGATCGTACTAAAGCGTAGCGCCATATTAATTGATTGAGGTTAAAACACTTTAATGCCAATGTACAATATTTTTTCCAGGAACTGTCCAAACAAAACAGGATTTGTTAGATTATCTCACCTGGACATATTATTTTAGAAGACTTTTGCAAAATCCGTCCTATTACAACCTGACTTCATTGGAAGTTGATGACGTGAACAGATATTTATCTAATCTTATTCAGACGTCATTGGACACTCTGGCAGAAGCTCATTGCATTGAAATACATGAGGTTTGTCATATCATTACTATTAAATACACCATTCAATAACCTGTTAGCCTGTGTTCTTTAACAGTCAACTTGCATCTACATGGCAAACTTACCTTTCAATTTATTTTAATTATAGCGATACCAACCATGGCAATACCGTCATATGCAAACTGAGGAATATTGCCTAACTTCATATTTAAAATTGACAATTCTGATATACTTAACTTTAATGAATTCCGACCGTATTTAATTCTTCTCTCTAATGAATATCTAATATTACATAACTTATCTTTACATAAAGCTTTATATGGAAGCAACTGTTGTGTATTATAGCATAACCATTAGAGTGCAGAAGAAAGGTCGGGATGATCTACTTGTTTTAGCAATATTTTCATGGAAGATGCTCTCGGGAACTGACATCACTGATTCCTCGGGCTGCCGTTTTTGACAGAGCTATGCGTTTTGCGAACGTCTGTCACCACTTCACAGTTGATATTGAGTGCAAGAGAACTAATAGATTCTCTAAGTCTTTCTTGTGTGAGACGGCCCAGCAGTGGAATGACCTTCCGTTGTCTGTGTTTCCTCCTACTTATAACATGGGCCTCTTTAAGTCCCGTGTTAATTCTTCCCTATCCCTAAGTCTTCCTCACCCCACAAAGTGTCTTATGATGTTATAGGCCTACCTTAGTGGTGCTTTTTTATAAGTATGCGGGTATACTTTAAAACGGCGCTATATAAATTATCCACGTAAATAATAATACTTAAAAAAATATATATTAAAGATCTAAGAAAATATTTTCAGGATGAACGCAACATCAGCAGCACTTGGGTTGGTCGTATCGCTTCCTTCTACTATCTCTCTCACGAAACCATGCTGCATTTCTGCAATAGGCTCTCACCAGAATGTAACGTGGAGGACATGTTGAGAGTGCTCTGCGATGCCCACGAATACAGTCAGCTGCCTGTGCGACATAATGAGGATGGTCTGAATGGGTAATTACAGTATATACACTGCCCACTACCCACAAATGAACTAGAATGTACGGAATAATAAAATAAATTATATATTATAGGGAATTGGCCAAGTTATGCATGCTGAAAGTGGACCCCCTGACATTGGATTCTTCACACACAAAGACATTCCTACTGCTGCAAGCTCACTTCTCCCGGCTGCACTTACCCAGTGTAGACTATCTAACTGATCTCAAGTCTGTATTAGACCAAGCAATTAGGATATTGCAGGTAACAAGTTTATAGCAAACGCTTTGCTCTCATGTGGTGGGCTCTTTCAATTCTATAAAATTCTTTTTTAAATCGCTTTCTGCTTCCTACAGAAATACCGTATTCCCATTCCTCTAGTGTCATTAATATGATATATAATTGACACTAGAGGAACAAGTTGCAAACGATTTGCTCTCAAATGGTGGGCTCTTTCAATTCTACAAAATTCTTTTTTAAATCGCTTTCTGCTTTTTACAAAAATACCATATTCCCATTCCTCTATTTATTTATTTACGGCTGATGCCATTAAATCAATTGCAAAATTATAGACAAACGACAATACAAATATAAACTACAACTGGTATGCAAGTGTACAATGCGAACACTGTAACACAGCCCAACCAAATAAGAGCTGCCAGATCTATTGACAATTATATTAAATTTCAATCAACTTAATTATGCAAAAAAAAATACAATATTACTATAAAAACATGTAACTGAACTATAAATAGAAAACTCAAAAAATATTAAATTATAAACTTATGAAATGAATATAACTTTCAAAAATGGAATCAATTTTTAAGACTGTAATATAAATACGGTAATAATAACTCAAAACACAAATATAAATTCAACAAATATTAAATTACCAAAATTTAACATTCTAAATCTAAAACTTAAATATTTCAATAACACATTTTAAAAATAACATTTAAATAATAACAGTAAATAAAAACTTTGAATAACTAAAAATCTCCAACCGAGTTCAATACTCAGTGTACAGTTTTGATAATTAAAAAATAACTCCACTATAAAAACCCATAACTGTAACAATTCTTTAAAGTAAAATGAATAAGATAATAAAAACAAATTTAAAACTAAATATTTCAGTAAAACATTTTAAATCACAATTAGATTAAAAATTCAAGAATTATGACTAACCAAAAATTTATCAACCAAGTACAATAATCAGTTTTAATAATACAAAATCAATTCTGCTATAAAACTATATAACTGATATATAAATTTTAAAAAAAGAAACAAATCACAAAAAGAAACTCTAGTGTCATTTATATGATATATCCTTCATAGATATTGATTAGCTTAAGAGATGTTTATTATAATTATTTGATATTGGGATTTTCAGGCTCTCATAGACACTTGTGCCGAACGAGGATGGCTCTCCTCAACACTTTGCGCGCAGCAGGTAATGCAGATGCTAATCCAAGGGCGCTGGATACATGAACCACCATTGATTTCTCTACCGAATGTGGAGACACATCATCTCTACGCATTCAATGCTATGTCCAAGGCTACCAAAAAGTGTTGTATGATTCCTGCAGGTCTGAAAATGGCCTGCGAGCGTAACTATGAGGCATTGGCCAGCCCGCTTAGAAGCGAATTTGACGATCATGAAATCGAACAGATTTATAAGGTTAGAATAAAGAATTATATATTTTTTAAATTACTGTATTTAATAATGTTTTTAAATAACACCTATATGACTTCAGTTGATATATTGTCCCTAAAATATTATTTAAGCGATGAGTAAATCTTTCCTCTTTAGGTGATATGCAACTGGCCGTCACTAAGAATTAAATTGAGCATTCAAGGACTTTGGAGTGAAAGTCCGATGGAACAAAATAAACCAATTCTGCAACCTGTCGATAGAAATGAATGGTTAAAAGTGCATAGTGAGCAGGTAATATTTTTCTTATCAACATCTGGAATCTTCTTGGCAGAAGAAGGATGAAAGCAAAACAAATGCAGTAGAGATGAGATCATTATGAAGAATGTGTGGAAAGACCCTGAATGATAGAATAAGAAATGAAAATATCAAAGAAGAATACCAATTAAAAATAACAATCATAAACAGAATAAAAGTTGAATGTTTGAGATGGTTTGGACATATTGAGCGAATGGCGAATGAAAGAATCATAAAACAGATCTACAGTGCGAATATTAGTGGCAGAGCAGCGCATGGAAGGCCTAGAAGAGCTTGGCAGGGACATGTTTCTCGACTTCTTAACGAAGGCAATGTTAGGAGCCACAACAATCGTGTATGAGGAGTTGCTTGAACGTGGAGGAATCAAGGATTGTATGCCAGGATAGAGGCAAGTGATCCTCCATTCTCTCTGCCTACCCCAATCGGGAAATGGTGTGATGTTATGTATATATGTAACATCTGGGTAATATCAAACATAGAAAATTGAAACAATGCATACTCTTTGTTACAGGATTATACATTATTAGTTGAAATATCGAGATCTGGTGGTAAGACAAACACTGTGCATTGTCCTCGCTTCCCTAGAGGTAAAGATGAGGGATGGTTCCTTACTCTAGGCTCCATGGAGTATAAAGAAGTTCTTGCCTTGAAGAGAGCAACCATCAGGGGGTTCAAATCAACACAACACATTAGCTTTTTCACACCATTTAAACAAGGTTAGTATATTTTCATTTCCTTCTCCCATGTACTTGGAGTCAATTGAGTATATAAGCATCAAAAATAGTGTTTATATACTTCAACTTGTACTTTATTTTATATTTATAGTAATATGTAAATCAAGAGGGAGAAATAGTAAGAAAGTTTAAATTGTTTATCAAAATTTTTATTCACTACCTACCATAAGTATATATGGTGCGAGGCGTTTTTTTTGCCATATTTCGCCAAAGCACGGGTAATTTTGGTAATTTCGCGCACGAAATAAGACTTGACGTAAAATAACTATAACTTTCGAATCAAGCGCTCTTGGGGTGATTTGTAATCACAAAACAGCGCTATATAAATCATCCAATAAATAAATAAAGGTATATTTAAATGAAACTTTTGTTTTAATGCAGTAAAATGAAGAATTTACTATAATATATGTGCATACAATTAACAACTAACAAAATTACATAAAATTTGTTGTATTTTCAATAAACATTTTTGTTAAAAATAATAAAATGAACATAAATCAGTATTTTTTTCAAAGTATGGTACCTCTCAAAACATTTTCCTTTGTGTGTAGATGCACATTGCAAAATTTGCACAAGTAGCGTGTCTCACTACGCAATTTATGTACGGATCACAGGGTGGTCTTGCTCAAGTTCCAGATGTAGATGGCTGTAGATTCTCTGGAGATATGTTAACATCATCATCTTTTTGTCCATTTTACCGTTTCACGCAATATTGTATATAGTATGATAAGTATTGGTCTACACCTTTCATAAATTTGTTATAATTAATTAACGCCTTTATTGAGTATATCAAATTTATGAATTTGTTATAATCAATTAAGGTGTTAGGTTTTACAATTTTTTGTTTAGTCACTCGGTCGATATTGTGAAAGGTTTCGTCGTAAGAAAATCCTAGGGTGCGTCATTATTTCATCTTTGTCGTCATCATCACTCATCCAGTTTTCACGATCGCTCTTACACGAATAATCAGACAAATCGTCTGCACAAAACTCATTATCACTATTGTCTATATTGTGAAACATTTTAGGAAGTTTATCACAAAAAAATATCACAAATATAAATATGCAAAATAAGTTCATAGCACTTGGCGAAATGTTATTATAATTAGTAGTACAAAAGTTGCTGTATTTTTAAAATAAAATATTAAAATATACATGAGAACTCTAAAACAAGACGTCCGTACAGAAATAGTTTCTGAAACTAACTAAACAAATTAAAAAACAAAATATTAGCTTGGATGAAATATTTACCGTGATAGTAAATATAATCCCTTGGCGAGACAAAATTATTTATGATCGTCATGTCCCTTCAATGTGAAATTTCAAGCAGGCAGGTAGGTATATTCTGTGCGACTTGACAATATTCGGCCCATGTATACTCGTTTCCCGCACGCTACCGCTACCGCTAAATTTTGACGGTTCCCGCATCCTAAATGTTGATAAATACATGTTAAAATTATTATTTTATTTTCACCCATTTTATTAACACTGTCTTTACCTTACAGGTCGTACGATCGTAACATTATATGTGATGAGTGATTGTTATCTGGGATTCGATCAACAGTACAACATACAATTGGATGTTGTGGAACCATTTTCGACTGATTTACAATACACACCCGTTGAAAAATAATAAAATCTTTCATTGTACATAAACATAACATATAATATTATCCAAAACAGGTGCAGGAAAATAAACGCTTATTAAACAATTTCTGATATATATTATATTAACCCTTTCGGGACGGGTATATTTTGAATAAATAAAAAAACAAATGCAAAAACTATAATTAATGTCACCCGTACTTAAAGTAAATAAAAAATAAATAAACAGCGCATATTTGTGTATTTA
>JAPMAF010000941.1:0-12334 GCA_026537445.1 Silvatares holzenthali
GTATGAATGCAGAGGAAGCTAGAGATGTGTGTCAGGATAGAACTAAGTGGCGCTCCATTCTCTCTGCCTACCCCTACTGGGAAAAGGCGTGATGTTATGTATGTATGTATGTATGTACCTTGGACTCCTTTAGTTGACTTTTAAAATATTTTTTTTGAGTTCTTCGCACAGCGCATGTACGAATTTTAGCAAAATGAACCATTTAAGATGTACCAAAAGTTTACCGTTCGTTATTTTCCATGCCGAAAGATAATTAAGTAATTATTTATGTTTTACTCTGGCAATACCATTTTGTTTGGCGATTTCTCTCGAGGTTTTGCGGTTTAGTTGACTCCAACAACCGACTCTCACACTGACGATACTCGCCACGTCCTTCACTGTTAAACCCTTTCCGCTTTTATATTCGTTTAATAAATAGAGAAAATAAAACAAGCATTATGAACATTAACTAATATAAAAAAGTATATAAGTATATTAAATATACAATACAATATAAAAAATATATATTATTATACTATTACGCCGTTTCCCCGAGGGGGTAGGTAGAGAGGGTCGAGCGCCAGACCATTCAATCCTGACATACATCTCTTGCTTCTTCCACATTCATACACCTCACATGCATGCTCTGCGATTATTCAGGACTACGAACAAAACCATCGATTAGAATTTGGTTAATCTGTTCATGCCACGATTTCCTTGGCCGGCCCTTCGTCGCATACCTTCCACATTCGCATGGTAACTTTTCCGTACCAATCTCTCGGCATCCATTCGTTTAACATGCCCAAACTACCTCAAGGAATTTCTCTTCATTTTATCAATAACGCTTACACCCGCTCCACACTCTTTCCTTATATCCTGTCATACACTGTTTTACTTCTAAAAGATCTCATCTCAACGGCATTTATTCTACATTTATTTCTTTTCCGCAATGTCCACGCTTCACTTCCGTACGACAAAGTTAGCACCAATAATCCGTTATGCAATATAAAAATAATAACCATAAATTAGATAGGATAATTATTTGGTTAGTGCAGTTAAAGGTAGTTGATTGTCGGCCTCGTAGTCTTGTGGCTAGTACATTTGACTAAAGCGCTGGAGGTTGGGAGTTCAAATCCTGCGGTAGTGAAAGAAAATGAAATGCATACATATAGAATAGAGGAATAGAAACAAGTGTATGTTGCATTAAATGCAAAGACCGCGACGAGAAAAACAAATAACAAGAGTTTGAAGTATCCCTAAAGTGCATAGTGATTCATATATGAATCACAATACATCTATGGATATATTTATGTAAAATTAACAAATCACATAAAATAAAAAATACCAAGGCTAGATTGTTTTTCAAAGAAGTGTTTCGATAAGGAGAAAAATTGTTTTAAGGTGTAATACATAAAATAAGTAAATATGACACAACTCTGAACAATTTCCCCCTAAATGCTTTGTGATTCACACATGATTCTACATTTATTTTTAAAAAATAAAAAATCTGATATTTTTCCCACATCATAATTATAGTGTTACGTATATATATAATATAAGTTTATGCAAAAAATAAAATAAATCAAGCATTGTAGAGTTATACGATACATGTATAACAGAGGTTATATTAATTTTTAAAAAAAAAATAAGATGTGATTGTAAATGCTTGAAGGGTAAAGTGTTGTAGGTTATGATTTCTGCATGGTCGACTTTTGCGAGACGATTTTAATTTAACCAATATGACATTCGATGGCGAATTCAAAACCTTCATTCAGTGTTTTATTTATGTCCATTTTTACATGACCATTACGTTTTAATATGTAATTACGGTGGTTTGTCGCGAATATATGTTTTCAGAAAATGAACATTCAATTTCATGACTTTCACTGAAATAAAAGGGCAAAAAGAACAGTTGACATTAAATAGGTGAATAACGACACCTTTGGAGAATCGTTATCCATAGTGTCAACAAATTGATAGAACAAAGATATGATCTCGTCGTTGTTGTTCGTTGAAATCGATTAGATTAAATACTGTCGAAGTGAGATCTCTTAGAAGAATGTGTGGTAAAACAGTATAAGACAGAGTAAGGAATACAGATATTAGGGAAGAATGTAGAGCGGGTGCGAGCGTTATTGACAAAATTAAGAGAATTCCTTAAAATGGTTTGGGCATCTTGAGCGAATGGATACCGAGAGATTAGTGCTGAAAATTTGCTATGCGATTTTTACAGAGCGGAAGTCCAAGAAAATCATGACTTGATCAGATTGACCAAATTCTAATCTATGGCACTGTTCGTAGTCGTAATAATCGTAGAGTATTCATGAGGAAATACATGACCACGAGTAAGGAAAGAGATGTATGTCAGGACAGATTGATGTGGCGCTCGTTCCCCTCTATCTGTCCCTTCGGGAAAGCGGCGTGGTGTTGTGTTGTATTTTATTGCTCTTGAACTCAGTTGCCATCTCTTGTATTTATTAGGAGCATTTGCCTTTCCATATCCTCGTTTGCGAAAATAATATTTATAAATAAGCTTTTAAAGAATTACATCGGTCTTCCTGCGGGTTTACGCTTGTACGAGTAATAAAATTAAAAACCGCGACTGTTGGAATTTAAACAAAGGGGTTTCGCAAAATAAAATATGAAACGGAACACCATAACTAATAAAAGTGCAAAACGCGAGCTTATTTATAACATCGGCCGTGAACCGATTTCTGTGATGCATTGTACTGCAGGAACCGATTATTTTTGGATGTGAACGTTGCATTTCAGTCGTGTTGCCCAACTCGTTCAATTTTCGAAGGAAATCAGCGGTGTGTGGCAGAGAGGTTTCCTTTCCTTCGATTCTTCTACTCGTTCGTTCTATCAGCGTGCCGCTCATTTAATAAGTAATCCACCTTTCACGAATCGCATTCAGCCGCTAGTGCACAATGCGAATGATCTTTAAGGAATTGGCGGTATTGATTCATCGGGCTGCTATGTTTGCTAGAACAACGCTAAAGGTGATTGCCAGTCATTCGCATGTGTAAAAAACCAGTCGGTCCGTTTTGTGGTGAGTAGAATACTTGATTAAAACACTGGCGATCGTGAGTTCGAATACCACCGGAGTTAAGATAAAACATGTGCACTTTTCGGCACAGATTTTGATTGCATAAATAAAAAAGGTTATTTAAAAAATCTCCGTTAAAATATTCACTTTGGGATTAGAGCGATATAAATCTTGTATCACCCAGGAGCAATACCAGCAAGGTGTACTTTTTTGCTACTATTACACAGCGCTGAATTTTATAAATCCAGATTCATGTGTAATATGATTACCTAAAACCGACCCAGAATTCATTTAATATTAAATTTACACTGAAAATGCATTTTACAGTGGGATTTGAAATTATTATTTCTCGCGTATATTGTCAAGTATATATACGTATAATACTTAATTGCGTTTTGCTAAATCATCCGCCCACCATTTATATAACATCTTCGAATGTTTGGGCTTGGTTGCCAATGAAATAAGAAACTTTCTCTGAAATTTTCTTAAACATATAATGCATATATCATTCGTATATCGGAATCGTTTCTACAAACTCTCATGCCATTTTTGATAATGACAAACAGAGGGTTGAAGAAATTAATAGAGGCGTGCAAGGAATACGCGATGGAGCACAACGTGAAGTATAATCCCAATAAACCGATAGGGGTGGCTTTCTACGACGGTAATATTGCGACAAGATTCCCACAGGTGTGGTTAAGCATTAGCGCATTAAAGATGAAGAGGGAGGGTTAATATCTTGGGGACGTGATATGTGACGCGTTGGAGGATGAGCAGGATATGACAGCGCCGGAGTTTGTACGTCAGAGCAAATATGCGAGACGTTTCTACAAATGTAGGAGTTGAGTGAAGAGGACTCTTTTCGCGAGGTTTGCAATGTACAACAGATTGCATTATAGTAATGTCAATTACAACCAGCTTCGGGTGCAATACAATAACTCTTAGATCTGCCGAAATGGAGAATGCTTAGATTCGCTGTTCACAATTATAGGAAAAGTATATTTAGAAATATAATGAGCTGGGAAGAACATCTCGGAATTGGATTCGGTCCCCAATGAAGCAGTCTGAAGCTGCCGTAGCTGCATGTAGTTTGATTAAAATTCATTGGTATTTCAATGTAATTCACTCAAGTTTGTTGAGCTGCAACTTATGGAGCGAGTGGAATTGCACAATCGCCCCCCTCCCAGAACTGCAATAAAAATGTTATTAATTTAAATAAAGATATGATTATTTGTTCTACTAGTTTATAAAATAAAACGTTAAACGTTTGAATTGTTCTTGGAAGTGATTCTTTGATTGACAGCTGCTTTAATAGAGTCCGGTGATGAATTCTTTATCCTCGGAGTTTTTTCACACGTTTATCGAGTCGTAGAGCCAGAACCTGTTCGATATTTCACTCCGAAAGCGGTGCATGAGTTCATATTGAGTTCCTTGAAACTCTAAAATCTAGCAGCGATTAACCTTTTAATCTTTTTTGATCATTTTTCTGACCCTCCCGGACAAAGGTTCCAGTCCAATGCCCACAGAGGCATATCTTATTACCTCAGCTTGTTGAATGAACCCTTTTTTACAGTCTTCTCCATCTACCTGCCATCTCGCTTCGGTGGCCTTTGTTCCGACCGGATGTGGATGTGGTTGCGGCAAAAAAATTAAATCGATCGAGTAGAGTTTGGGAATTGGAGTTTGATTAACTGACCAGGGGGTAGGTAGACGGTAGTTCCCGAAAACCACTTCCTGACCGGTTCCAGGTACTTTCCTGTCATTTCCTCTTGGGAAACTCTCACAGGCCAGGTGGAGTTTTGTTCTCTTTTGTTTTGTTTAAACAGCTTCGTTTGCTTTCTTCTCGAACTTCTGAGTGATACTCGTGTCTGTTATATACTTTCTGTTTCATCTTCCATTAGTTTCAGTTTATTTCTAATTTCTATTTGAAAAATAAACGCGTTATCGCTCAATATACTAAAATTCGACGTATTTTGCTAAATCCAATGGGCACTTGCTCTGGATATCTTCTCTATCCTAGGATGGTTAGTATTAGAAACAACCATAGTTTAAAATCTTTTAAAATAAATAACTTGCAGTGTCTCGTTCAATATTTCTTCGCCTGATTCCCTCAGTAATGATATATGTATTTGTATGCCCCCATTTTACTCATTAACATTACTATATTTCTACTCTATTTGTTATGCAGAACAATAATCAAAGTACTCCAAATTCACAAATCTTCGTAAGTAAATAGTAATTGATATCAGGCGTTTATTTTTTTGTGTTCGATCAATACCAATACTGAGCTTTTTAGTGTATTTTAAAACATGTTGCTCCATACATTTGACTCATGCAGTATGCTGAATTTATGAACCTTCTTGTATGTGTTACTATCGTTAATATTACCGTACATTTAGAGTTTTATTTATTGCATTCCCTCATACTTCCTTGTTCCAGAATACTACGGATACCGGTGAGTAATGGGGCGATTGTATGCATGAAAAATATTATTTCTGCCCTGACAGGCTTGTCAAATAATTTCCCCGAGTTTATCTGCCGGTGACTGTGAGCAGTGTGTGCGCAATGTATCGACCGGTATTCACCAGGGATGCAGGAATGTATGTCGGTGCATTGTTGATACAGTCGAGTGAATAAAAAACGGTCGTTTTTTAGAAGTCCCAATGTTACTTCATTGATGGCGTCTGTATTATCAGGACAGCATGAGCATTCAGCGGTGAATTTTATTTTTAACGTTCAACGATATTGCTTAGTGAAGAAATATGTGGAATTGATATTTGATTCTGTAAAATATCCATCCTAGAATAAGCACACTATTATTTTTGCATTTTTTAATATATTTTTTTACAACTTTTTATTTAGCAAGAAAGACAAGTCGTTTTTCTAAAATATCAGAGCATCGCGAGTTAATTTTCGGTTGCCAAAAATGCTTTGCCTTCTTCATTGATGATGGATTCTTTGTGGCTCGGCTACCAGGAGCGCAGAAGAGATCGGCGATGTCGCGGGCAACAGCAACACTGACCTGCCGCACACAGCCGTGACTCGGTCACCGGCTGAGTCACAGACACACTGCCCGCCCACCATCGCCGCGTCGCGGTTTCAATACCCGCACACATTCAACCGGCTGTCAGTACGTACACGTCCGCGCGCCGCCCCATTCAACTCCCCCCGTCACTTACACATCGGTAAACCCGCGATACTTTCGATGCAGCGATACTATTTTTAACATATTATACCCTGGTAGTAGAATCGAACAATCGACTACGCTTCTTGATCCATTGTTTTTTGGACAAAATAAGTTTGCTTCTTGAGTTCAAAATGACATTTTCTACTCTTTCCTATTATTTTGCTTACGTATTTTCATTTTCATTAAAGGTAGGGCGTTGTTGGTAATGTTTAAATGTTAGGTTTTCATTTCAGAATATATTTATTCCATCAAAAAATTACCATTCGTGGTAACAAGTTCTCCTCTATAATTTCTCTCGCCCTGTTATTTCCAACACTAAATTCCATACCTTCTTTGTACTTTGTGCTTAGTATCGCGTTATATTATGCTTTTTATTTTATAATTCGGAAGAATTTTCATTGATCTGAAAAGCCTCTGATATTGTTCTCTAATTTAATCGGTCTATCTTTTGGAGATATGCTCTCCTTCGAGACCTTATATATTGCCAATAATCACCACAATCTCTTACGATATCCTATTCTTTGTCTGCAATTTGTCAATCAAATTAAAACATTTTGATTTTTTGTAGATCTTTCTTCCAAGTTTAATTTTATTTCTGAGTGTTTGTGACCTTTCCTCTGTCCCTATACAAACTGCACGGAATAACTCATCGTTCGTTCATTTCGTGTCCATGAGATGTGACTGTTTTATTGCAAATTGTGCACAATGCGCGTCTACACGACGTTATGGTTTGAAGTACCTCGTTTTATACGAGATTACTGCCCGCTTGGCATTGACCGGGCCGAGCAACAAGGGCATACACATGCACCGCGGACCGAGGACTGATGCCTGATGGCTGATTCCAATCTCACAGCTACGGGACATGCAAATATTTCTCGCAATTAAACGCGCATGTCGACCGAACTTATCTCGTTTGTTCTTCCAATATAACCTTTAAAATATTTGAGGTTTTTTATTTTCTTATTGGTTGCATAGTCTGCAGATCCAATATTCGTGCATTTCCTCCGTTATTTGAAATAGAAGAGAAATTGAATAATGTTTAATTCAAAATATAACTGTTGGAACTGTCAAATTCATAGTATCTAGTATCATAGTAATAGCTAGTATCCTTTAATACATTTTTTGATTTGCGTTTTTACATGCAATTTAAATAAGTGTATTGTGTTTTGTTACGATTCTATGTCAATATAGAAAATTGAGGTTATGAGACATTTAACTATTTGTAACGAACATTAAAAAGATAAAATAACGCAAGTCATTGAAAAAACTTGTTATACTATCAAATTTATATTGTTTGTTCTTGTAAGGATCAGGGATGTGTGTCGAAATCTGAATGGATAACGTCATCGATTAGTACATAAATGGTGAATATACATAAAACATCCAAAAACTGGAATCGCACTACATTACTTTATTATATATTCCTTTAGAAATAGACATTATTTTATTATATATTCCTTTTTCTTTTCATCAACTTTATGTATTGTCCCATGTTTCCAGTTTTTGCAAAGTGTTTTTGTTTTATTCTTTAGATCTCGTTTTATATTTTGAATTGGTTGCAACTAACCGACTATTGTACGAGTATATTAAATTCAAATTGTATTTCGGTGGGATTCGGTGTTTACAATCACTTCTTGTAATCATAAGGAAACATGTGACGTCGTGTAACAATAAACCATTCACTAAGTGTACAGAGGCACATAGGTGAGCTCGCTGGGTTTATCGTCTCGTGAATAATAGGATTGTGTGATAAGTGTTAGTGTCACGTGTAGGGATCCCAATCCCGATCCGTACACTTTGAGAGTGCCTGAATTTCCAAGGCATGTTTACAATTTTTTTATTTATTTTTATCTTTTACTACAAATGAGACACCACGACACCACCATCCAACTGGGTCTGTAACATACAGTACAATTGCACATGTAAATGCTGTGTAGCAGTCGGAGGAGAGATTGAAAACCTGGTATATATTTTTGGTTCATCTCCCATAGAAGCTTTACCGTCCCTTGAAAACTGCTAAACTTCTATGGAATGTGTCCCATACTATAGGATTCTTTACATTTTAACCAGATTCATTCAGAACATACCGCCCTAATATTATTCTTAAGTTCAAACTGATAATTTTCTTTTAGAAACTTGAATACTAAAGAAGCACCTGTGGATAATCAACGATCCGAGGAGTACAGGTGCCTTTAATCTGCCATCGATTAAATCTGTCTAATTTTCCACGTAAATGCCGGCATATTCTAGATTAAAAAACGATCGAAATTCCGGGATCTCGAATCCCTAGCCATGTAGCATGTGTATATGTATTAAGACATCAACTTGAAGGCGTCATTTTTACGCGTTTCCTTTACAAGGATGCGTGGAACTGATATCTATTAACCAAATAAAAACACGTGTTCCCCTGTGACATACTCGGAGTGCCGAATGTTGTATTTGTGCTCCAACTAAATGCCAAATGACTTGTTTGGAATTTGCGAATCCTATAAAGAGTGATATCACCTCCGAAGAATGCATCATACTCGGCCGGCGTACCAGAATCTCGCTCAGAGAGGATCTTGACCTGTGTATAAAATTTAATTTATATCGCGAGATTTTTTTCTCAGATAATATAATACACACTCCGATACGTCGTAAAACGCGTTTGTAACGTCATGTTTCTGCGCTTTGGCAATCATTTATTTTAATTATCGTGTTACGCTCCATTGCTGCAAGCAAATTCGTACGGCGATGTTTTCGATTTCAAACAAAAAGTTCACATCTCCGTTCCTTTCATTACCTTTTCCCTTCTGGATCTTCTACATCTATATCTGCTTATTTACTACATCCTTATACAATTGTCTCGGGACAATTGTATTGTATATATTCGGTGGTTATCTTGTGACAGGCATATTCCATATTTAATGTATTACTTTACTACTATTACTTTTTTATGTGTCTAAAAGTTTGTTATGTACGACGTGTTTCGGTTACTATCTAGACTATTGTCGAGTACGATATACAATTAATCATGTTGTTTTCAACACACGTTGCAAGAGGTTCGCCTTTAGGAAATTCGGCGTGATGTACAGAAAACGGGGGTTTTCAATAGTCATCAACTTCTCACGATCTATATAAATGCCAAATACAGTCAAATTTGAAAGTCATCTCTGATCAGTATCACCTAATTTACCGAAGAACTACTCATCTGATCGATGATCCAGCGCTCACAGTTGCTGTTGATTAGGCGAAAGATGTGAACGATCTGTTACATATCATTCATGTTGTAGACGACATTGTGATAGTTGGAATTTGTAAAGCGGAGTATTTAATGAACGGTCTCTGATGATTAGCATTTGATTTCGGTAATGACTCTATCTTGTCTGAATTTCAAAAATTGACGGAATTTAGTAACGTTCGAGGCATTTCTGATGGACGGTGGAAATCTATTTCTGTGCAATTCGCCACTTCTAAAGCTCTTTCAAAATAGTGTGCTTTATTGACTCGTCTCAAGTCTACAATTTTACTCTGTAAATTTTGTTAAGAATTTTGTATTTATTTTTCTTTTTTCTTTGTTTCAGGTAGGTTGATTTGACCAGATATTTTCAAACAAGAAGGGCGATATTGGCATGAGTGAGTATCGCTCTCTTTTTGCTGAAATGTCATATTGAACGTTTTCAACTTCTAGCAGAGTGTACGACGAACCACCCACATTTAAAAGCAGCGGTGGCTCGAGTGAGAGTCCACGATTTCACACCGTATAAAAGCACATAAAGCGCTTCACTATTCTCATCTTGGTGGTTAGCGGTGGCATCTAATAGATGCTAGAATGACTTTTGAACTAACACTCTGTGTATAACTTAAGAGAGCTTACCCAGTGATGTTATCTATCGGTATGTTTTCGGTTTAATTCAAAGGTCGACATCCCCTTATGTTGTGTTTCTTATATAGCAATATTTTCTCTCAGTTTCCTCATACGACGATCTCTCCTAGACACTTCCAGGAATTCTATCAATATATTTAAACCTTTCTTAGAAAGGTAGAAACAAGTTGTTACGTCTGCGTTTTGCAAAGGTGCGTAAGGTGGGAGTTAAATATATCAGGGTTTAAATGAAATATTTAGTCAATATTTTCCCTTTAATATACTTTATTCCCCATGAGAATTCATAAATTTTGTATAGGAACAAATTAACTTACGGAGAATTCAGGATATTCAATATTTTTTCTCTTAATGTATTTTATCAGAATATACTTCTTAAGTGCATTGTCTTAAATGTGTTTAGTTTATATGTTAAACTTATTTAACGTGGCATAGAAATTGTTTTTTTTTAAAATGCATTTTCTACTCTGGCGGAAATCGATTTGCGAACTTTTGCGTTTCTGAACAGTCTTACTTATCTATAAAAGTTGTTTGCGCTATTGTAGCAGAAAGTCTTTCAGTACCATTTTAATCCTGATAAATATTATGTGACATCGGTTGTAGGCAGAACATTATATTGTTTGTAATGAAGAACGTGATGTATCGCAAGTAGCAAAGTATTTTTGTTAATTTTTACATTCTGGTTGGCAAACTACAAACTAGTGACCTTTAGGAAAAAATACAATCGAAGATATCAATAGCAGACACATCCACCATCCTTCGAAGAAGTCACTGTAAAAAGAGGATATTTATAATGGGTAATAACCGGCGATTTGTATGGTGATAATACGGAGTTCGAGTCTCGCTCAGCCCGTAGCTCATCGTTCGTCACATCTGTTCTGCCGTCCATACATTTAGTTGGTGGTTTTAATACGCCTGTATTTATTTTCAGCGCGACAGATGTCTTTGCTTTCGTAAGCCGAGCCGCAGGAGGAAGTGTATAAAAAGTTTACTTAATCTATCCATGTTGGAACGGAGCGCCTAGGCACATTCGCCTTATACTTCGTCAAATATTTACTCTTCTTGCGAGCAATACAATTTCTACTTGTTGATTATCTCCGTGAAAGATTCTTTTTTAAAAATACACACGAAATAATGTAAAAAAATGGTCTAGTTTCCCTTGAAAGATCTGGCATTTGTAATTCTTACAGTATTCATTACCTACGAAATTCATGTAAAGATAACACCATGAACTCAGCTGAAACAAAGAAGTTTTAAAAAGGGCTCTTATATCACCATCTTTTAAAAAAGATACAGAGGGAAAATCTTTTCTTAATGATTCATTATTTTTTCTACGGTCACTAACCTCATTTACCCCAAACCTAGATATAATATTTTCTGTTTATCGTAAATTTAAATTATCATAGCATTACAATTGTCCCACAGATAAAGACAAATGCTATTTATTTCTGTCTGTTGTTCCGTCTGCTTCTCGTCAGGTCAAGTCTTTGATTCTTCTGTTAAAAATATCCTTGTGTGTTGGTACATATATGCACATCTTATTTCAAACAATTATGTAATTTTATATAGGACAGAGTCTTCTAACAAATTTCATTACGACCAAAAGTGCGAACTTAACATTTTCTAAAGTTTTTTTTTATTTAAATTTCCATAGTGGTTTCATTATTTGAACCGAAAACAATTTACTAAGAATTTCCTTTCCCTTTTAATACGAAGGCTAAAACTTCTGTAATACGTTTTTTTTGCCTTACCTTGAATTTTTGAGAATTTCATGAGTAGATTTTTAAATTATAGCTTACCGAAAGCGGAACCCTGTATGGGGTTTCCGATTGGTTATCATCGTGAATTTGGGTCTTTGTGTAAGAATTTTGGCAGGTATATTTAGCGCTAAAGGCGCCGTGACTGGTCTACCAAATGATAGTTTTCGCCAGCGAAATTTATATTGGATAACGCATCTGATTAGCCATGTTTCTCTACATAATATTGTAGTATAATCGGGGAATTTATCGATAGATCTATGAATTACTTCCTTCATTCATTCTTTGAATCTCCTTGGGATCGGATATCCGAATTAACAAACGTCAGTAATACAATTTTTGTTTCATGGCCGGTTGCCACCTAACTCTTCATCTCCTAAGTTGTAAGTCATCTCTGCTATGCAGGGGGTGTTAATGTAGGGCAGAGATGAAATTACTGATTACAAAAGTTATCGATTACATTTACCTACTGTAAACCGCATACCACATCGTTATATATA
>JAPMAF010000942.1:0-12332 GCA_026537445.1 Silvatares holzenthali
TTTACATGTGCAATTGTACAGTATGTTACAGACCCAGACGGATGGATGGTGGTGTCGTGGTGTCTCATGTGTAGTATTTAAAATAAAATAAAATAAATAGGCTGTTTAATTGAACTTCTTTGTAGTGTCTCGTGTGCGGAAAACGTTACAACAGTAAGAAGAGTATCAACAGGCATCTTGCCAAACGTCACAATGTACAGTGCACGGATGACGCTTATACCACGAGCTTCCATCAACTGGATCCGAGACAATGCAGCTTAGGGTTGGACGAGGACACTGTATTGCGAATATACGGCCCTGAGAAGAATATCAAACCACTGTTACCTTTGCAAATAAAAAACTTGGGCGTACTCAAACTTAAAATCAAAACTCCGAAACCTCACACCCCTAAGGAGGAAGACTCTGACGGAGATTACAAGCCGACGCAGAAGATCAAGACGGAGGGTTTGGGGCAGAGTACAGACGACGGAGACATACCGGTTTCTGGTTTGGACTTGGCTTCTTTGCGGACTCGCGCTAAACGAGAAACCTCAAAGAATGTCAAGTATGACTTTGATTCTGAAGAAGACGGAGGTGACAAACCGTTCGGTAAAGTGTCGAGGAAAAAGGGAAAGATCAAGTTCAAAAGGAAATATAAAACCAAAAATTTAGACGATAAATTCTGTAGTCGAGATCGTGAAAGCGAAGAGAATCCGTTTGAAGAGGAACTGCCATTATTTCCTATTGTAGAAATAAAATGTGAGCCTCCAGATTATGATGAATAAATCTACATTATAGTTATCAAAAAATGTGCAATTATATATTATGTATTATATAGAATTTATTTTCTGTTCTTATTATATTGTTTATTGATTGTTACTTGATTGTTTAAGTATAAGCAAATGATCGATCATTTCTGTAATGAACTATTGAAAAGATTATTTTGAATGATGGATCTATTATTGTATTTCATCTCAAGAATGCAATGAATGGCCATGCACATAAATAATATTTAGGTCTCTTTTGAGCATTAATGTAAAGAGTGCAAACGAATATTTTAAATATGAAGCATATAAAAATTTTAAAATTTTGCATTTTCTCTTTTTATAAATATGAATGTGACGTTTCGGTGTATGTTTTTGCACCAATAATCGTGATTAGTGATTTTTGAAAAATCTTAATGTATTTTCTGAATTCACATAAAGTTTTAAAAATATTTTGCAACTCAGATAATGATAAATAGGTTTGTATAATATTAGAATTTTTTTATTTGTCACTGGTGGTTTTTTTCTCTATAAAACGAATACGATTTGAATTTTTTATTTTTTCCACCGCATGCCAACTGCTTAAAAAACAATATGTATAAAATTTTGGCATACATATGTAAAATATTTGCCAACACTGATATAGGGCAAAATATTTTTTGTGTCTCATTGCAAAAATGGATATCCCTTTTTTGCGCGTGCACATTCCACATATTTTACGAGTAACAAAACTGTTTGAAATATTTGAGTGAAATTTATTATATTTAACTTTATTTTCATAATAGTTAATACGAATCGCGTAAATATTGTATTGACACATATGGTAAAATGATTTAGAGTATTTTGTGATAGATTATTATGTACTAATGTAGTAAAGTTAAGGAGTATCCAAATAAGTACTAGAAATATTTATGATTTAATGTTTTATATTATGCATATGCATTCAGTAGCAAAGGATATATAGATTTTCCATAAATATACACATTGAGAGTTCATGTTGATAGATTTTTTAAATATCTTTCTGTATTTATTAATATGTCAAATAGAGAAATATGCATTTATTAATGTCACAGGCCTTCCTACCAGCTTCATATTCTTTTCTATTGCCTTTCAATATAAACTGATTATTTACTATCACTATATCATTCAACAGTCTATAGATGTCTTTAAATATTTTTTCAGTATCATTCGGTTATCTGTGTCTATTGCAAATAAGCTTGCATAGTTTCGGAATTACTTAATTCTAAAATATCTTCATTATGTTGCACAATTACTTCGTTATTAATATGTAATAAGACATTTGTCTCATCTCTGTAATGTTAGTATGAATTTTTCCATGTTGTTTTATTGCTGAGGTTGACCAATATTTAATTAAATTCGGAAAGGTAGCGCAGAAGTTTTTCGTTGCTTTTTGCACCACAGGAAAATACATATGAGACGGTTAGTTCTATTTTTATGATCACTTCCGGCCAGTGTCTCTTTGATACCATCACAAGCTCTAAGTTCTAGCTTTCGGACCTATCATTTTTCTGAGAAAAAATTGCAAAGCAACTAGGTACACCCCTCGCAATCTCATCAAATTCATAGCTCTGCAATTCGTCTTTTGGAAATAGAATTAACGTAAGTAGCCTTGAATAGACAGCAACTTAAAAAGCATTGGAGTTTACATAGAATAACCATGTTAAATTCAATGATAATCAGCAATACAAATCTTATTGACGTTGTATGGTTGATTATCATTGGTTTGTCCAATTATGCGATCCAGTTATTCTGTGTAGACTATTACTGTGATCATCAGAATGGTCTCGAAATGAATATAGCACTTTCATTTGGCGAATTTAGTGATTGGTGTTCGAAATAAGAGAATCATTTAAATATATTTACATTTTTCTCATTATTTCTTTGTTATTTTAAAGAAATTATTGTAGTAGAATTTATTATACAAAATCTATTCATGTAAATATTAGATTCTCCGTAGGTTATACCTATAAATAAATATTTTAACAACTGTTAACTTTATTTCCGTTTTTTTAAACGCTGATTGGTTGTAGTATAATCAAATTACCTTGTGACAGACTTAGAGGTATCTAATTATTTAGTGTGCAGTATGAAAATCATACTCTTATATTAAACCTAATCTCTAACTCCAAACTTTTACCCGCGAACACAAATAATTGTATGGAAAGACGTAAGGTATGTCTAGATTTGCACACAATTATTGCATAAAATGTAGAAATCAAAGTTTGTGCTAATAAACATAAAATATATGTTATTTGCAGAGGATAATTGTTGCACGTCCACACTAGGCAAGATTTGACGTACAGTTGGGTTGCTTAAACATTAAATAAACTTAAATCTGTTTTCTATTATTAATCTGTTATAATCTAATATATATATATGTATAGACATGTTTCTTATACAAATATTTACGTAAGTCTGGTTATATCTTTGGTTGCTTTCCACTATACATTTGTTACATTTCTTATGTGTGTATTTTATCATTTATCTTATAATTAAACAAATAGAAGAAATGAAAAAATAATAATGTAAATTGAAGGAGGAAATAATTGTTTTTAGTCACTCCACCCAGTCAAGAATTGGTATCATGATTTTGGCTATGCTATTTAGGTTGGTAACACTCCAGTTCCTTGACCCAGCTTATCTTCTCCACAGGTCATTAAAGCTTGGTAGGTGACCTTCCAAAAGCATGGTCATTTTCAAAGATAAGCATAAAAGGGGGCTTTTATTTAAATTGTATTAAACCAATGTTTGTATATAGTTTTTTTTTTTATATTCATATCTGTTTTTGCGGGTTAAAAAAGTATGGATAAGGTTTAAAACTATTTTTCTGTTTGTTAAATATGCACCTTTAATTTCCATTCCTTCGTTGAATTCGATTATTTGTTTTCTTCTTTTTTAAGTAAGGGTGTTTAAGAATAATTAAAATGAACCGACAGTAATTGGGTATTGATGAAAGTTACCATCAAAGTATTACGATATTTTGTAGTCATAATATAGAATATCTGGTCATTAATGTTTTTGTTTCGAAATTGAGGTTATGCTATATTGTCTGTTGTATTGAATAATACATTTGTATCATAATGAATACTATAACTGTTTATTAAGACTGTGCACCAAGATGGATGCATGTTTCAAACGGCCCTAAGGAATGATTTATTCATGTTTGGAATATTAAATGCATTAATGAGTTTATTTTATTTAATTATGTTTTGTTATTCAATGCCATAATTAATAAAAAAGTTACCACATATTGTACAATTGTTAAAATGTTATAGAATTATTATTTATATACCGATATTAAGATGAAGCCTAATTCGTTTAATAATGTGACACTGAGTATATATTTACATGATCCCTATTTGGGAGAATCTTTTCATTGACTATTTTTTAGCTGAATTCAGATATGTTTGATGTCAGTTTCTTTCTTTGATTATGTGAGAGCTTTCATGATGTATTGTGCAGAAGCATTATTTAGATAATATTTTAAAAATTAATTAAGAAAAATTATTGTAATTATTTCATGTTAAAATTACTTGAGAATCTGTTTATTTTCATACTGTTTATATCATACACATATAGGTGATGGGATTTATCATATCGTGTAGTTCTTTCAGCAGCATTTAGAGAGGAATTTTAAGAAACGTTCATTTATTCCATAATAAATTATTTACTTCACAAAGTTTATTTGCATATTTCAAACATTTTGAAACTCATCTAGTCGACAAGTCAGTAAAAAAAGGTTTATTTATTTCTCATACTAACGTATTACCAAATAAATATTAACAATTGTAAATTTAATAGGACCAAACGTAACAATTTTTTGCCTGTCTTAGGTAGGTCTATGGCGACAGCATTTTGTAATATAGATTTTAATGTGTATTTACAGGGCCTAATCGGCTTGTGCTGTGAGAGCAGTATAGGAGGTTTAGTAACATACTGATGTAAATTATAAAATACATTATTATTATATCTGTGCACGAGCGTGTGATATTTGAAATGGGTATAATTGAATTCGGCGAAGCATTTGATTTTCTTAATGTTGTATGCACCAATTTTATATTATATTTCCACATCGGGTAATTTTTGTTTTTGCATGGTTTATAGAGTTTAATATAATGCTTCTATGCGCTGTTACCACATACTCACACTGCCTTCGGAAATTAATTAAATTTCCTTATCAGTGCGGTTGTCAGTTAATAAAAAATAGTTGACTTGTTACCAACATGAGGAAGAACAAGTTCCTTCTAAAATTGTTTACTTTTATGGTTCTACATTTGTTGAAAGAAGCAGTAAGGGTAGCAGAATGATGTCTTCATGAATTATGAAATAATCATTAGAGAAAGGAAAATAGAGTTATATACGGACACAATATAATCTGTGGAAAAAATCCACCTGTCTGTACCTGAATAAAGGAAGGACATTCACAATACTACTAACACTATGTAATAAGGTGTAAAGAGGTGTTTGCTATTGAAATTACCATATTCTACCTTTACAGAAAAAGCCAACTATTTTATTGAAACCAAAATAACTGTCGTCATAAATTCTTCTTTAACTTCATATAAGTGGCAGCTGTATTATATGAATTTAACAAAATGACTTTTCTGATACAAACAACTCTTTCTAATAATTGATTCTTGCTCATGAATATACTTACTCCAGTTAGAAGTTCTTTAATTGACTCCTCATGTCACCATAAAAGTTAGCTACACTAGACCTCGACATTGTTTTGGTACAATTTTAAATAAAATGTGTGTAATATGTATTGTTATTAATATTTATCATTTCATTCACTTCAAATAAGAAATATTTTTTTATTAAAGATAATTTTCATGTAATGTACACTTTGGTTTTGTACTGTATGTCATATATACATGACATACCCAGGGATTCAGTTAATTTTATCATGATATTTTGTTAATAATCTTTTGACCATGTCAGAATGGAGCTGAATTTGTTAAATTATATCTCATTTTGCTGCAATAGTAATTTGTATTACTTTACTGATTTACACAAAAGGTTAATATATTTACAATAGATTTAAATTTATTCTGTTCTTTATGGCTACCATTGTGTATAATATAATAAGAATCTTTATTTTTATCAATTTATCAGCAATTTATTTTAATAAATGTATGTACTTTAAAATAAATTGTGTATTATCATTTTCATGTGTTTTATTTGAGTTTTTCATCCATCGTTTGAAAAATATTTTGAAATCTGATGAAAAAAGTTGAACGGATTATGACGATTTCAGCAAATTTTCATCTTAGGTATGTATTTTTTAAAAAATGTTTTGCATACAGTCTGACAGTTGGGTATTGAAGAACATAGATGACGACCATATCACAGATTATATATATCATATGAATATGCTAATCCAGAAAATACGAACTGACTGGATATTTTTGAAATGCTCTCTCTATACCCTTCATTTCACACTTTATGTTATTAAGGAGGTAAAATTTAAAAACTATTAGTCTACGATCCCTTCAGTCAGCATTTCTAAATAAGTTTCTTTCGTTCTCGATATCATGTTACTTTCACTATTTCTCATTCCTTTGCAAACCTTGGTTATCGAACAACTTGGTACTAGGGACATTTATCATGATACACTTGTTGATCTTATGGAATTGCTGTGTTACTTTGTGACTATAAATCTGTCAATCCTATATCTGGTAGCACTTCTTCACTGACATATATTACTGTTACTCGTTTTTATCTATTTATTATGTTTGTATTTTGTCTATAATTTTTTGTGTTTTCTTTTTTATTTGAAATCTATATTTTATTGATTTTTTTATCTGGTTTTACACAAATAATTCTTGATAGAGTGTGCCAAAATAAATAAATAGCAATGTTGCTTACATGGTAGATATCCACTTGAATACACATTTCACATTAGCCACTAGAAAGCATTTATATCTCTGCCTAGTACCTCTTGGGCAATTGCATATTATATTGCATAATTCACCTCAATATGGGGTTTTTGGTTTTTTTTTAAACATGTTTCTTTAAATACCCCTACAAGAAGAGTAACAAGAGAATAAGTCCTGGAGGGTTCATCTTCAATAATGTTTCTTTTTGTTCTATAAGATTTAATTCATCTCTAAATCATACTGCAGCTAAGAATTACACAATTGCAACCGAAATGTCGGTTGGATGAATTATACAATTGCGACCGAAATGGTTGGTTTCAATGGAAATGGCGACGAAAGATCTACTGTGTTCTGACAACAGACTCATATGTAAAGAAATATTTTTTATTTATTTATTTGAAGGAAAACCAACAGCCAATACAGAAATTATATAAATCACAATACAGTGGCTTATAATATAGGTTTTCACAGATATGGAACATAATACAGAATACATTTTTTTTGCATAATATCATTAAAGTCACTCAACTACTAGTAATACATAATAATCATCATACATCCTATCCTTCTTTCCCTATCCCTTGATAACAGTCTTCATTTTTTACTTCTACCACCCTTTTGCTTTACTTTTCATATATTTGCTTTTTTTATATTAATTATTGTATATTATTATTTTTTTCTTGTTCATTATTTTTTTTTCTTGTATTTGGTACATTGTACAGTTAAATAAACAAATAACAACACCTGTACAGTGTAGCAATATCAATAGTGAAACAAACACTAACTGGTTAAGACTGCGCTTTAGCACAGCTGGGGTCATGTTGAATATAACCATATTAATATCATCCTTGACAATATTCGGACTATTGCTTGCTCTCCACAAGAACGCATCCTGCCTACAGTTGGTATTCACCAGAGGAACATATAAAGGGTAATTTTATGGCAATTCTCTAGATGAAACTCACTGAATCATTAAGGTCTAAATGAAAGTGTGTCATGATGCCTCGAAAGCACTTGAGGGGTCAATAACATTTTCCGAACATTCTAATATTGTGTGACATATTCGAATATGTAAATGTCAAAACCACGTGACGCGTTTTGTTGACGTTTGGCAGCTGTGCCTGTCAGACTTTGGACTCGATTGTGTGTGATTACAGTATTAAGAGAAAAGTTGCACGAATAATGATATTGCGTGTTTAGAAATAGACCTTCTCGTCCACTCCAAATTCCTTCGATAATGCAGTTCAATAGGAGCAGCGTTCGGAGGCTCGACACGCTTATTCGAATATTGGGACTGAAGAATATTTTTATATCTCCCAATTTGCTACGTGCGTACTCTGATGGAAAAACAGTTACTATCGGAGAAGTGTCCAAAGATATTAATGAACCTTCCAGTGTTGAATATGTCCCTAGAAAATACTGTAAGAATAAAGTTTTAATGAAGAGTTTTGTAATTTTTGAGGTTATCTCTTCTATGATATTTATAATTGAGTTGTGTTTTTAGTGAACCTAGACGGGGAATTGGGTAATAATTTGCCTCAAAGCAGATTACGGCATCTAAGATGGATGTTACAAAAGGATTCACTTGGTCAGGATATGTTTTTGTTAGGTCCTCCAGGTCCTACAAGGTAAATACTATTGTGTCCAATGTTTTTCAAGTAGTATACAATTGATCAGAGCTACACCATTCTATTCCGACATACCTTGCTTCATCCATCCTCATACATGCTCCTCAATTATTATAACTATGTCGGTCTTGTGGTCGAGTGGTTAAAGGCACTTGATTAAAGCATTGGAAGAATGCTGGAGGTCGCCGGTTCGAATCCCGTCGGAGTGAAAAAAATATGTATTCAAAAATGCATATTTTTATTCATGTTTTAAATATATGTTTAAAAATATATTTAAAAAAACGAAAACAGCGAAAAAAAGGCATTTCAAAAACATATATTCACTCTGGACTGGAATAGGTAGTAGATCTTGTATCGTCCTGTTGTAATACCACCGTTCAGTATTTTAAGCCATGTGAAATAGATTTATCCATGTTTCGTGACTAGAACTGAATAATTAGGTTTTCAATCTCCTCCGACTGCTACACAACATGTCTGTACAGTATGTTACAGACCCAGACGGATGGATGGTGGTGTCGTGGTGTCTCTTGTGTAGTATAAAAAAAGAACAAAGTCATGGTTGATTTGTTTATTCTATGTTTTCTTTAGCGGTTCCCTTGTGCCTTCTACATTCGCATTGTAAATCTTCCATACTTGTATCTCAGCATCCATTTACGCTCTACATCTCAATGCATTTTTATTTGCTTTCTCAATCACACTCGCTCCATTTTTTTTATCTGTATTTCTTATTGCTATACATTGTTTTTCCATGCATTTTTCTAAGGGATCTTATTTCAGTAGTGTTTATTTTACTTTCGTTTTTCTT
Source organism: Silvatares holzenthali (assembly GCA_026537445.1). Classification (NCBI taxonomy): domain Eukaryota; kingdom Metazoa; phylum Arthropoda; class Insecta; order Trichoptera; family Pisuliidae; genus Silvatares; species Silvatares holzenthali. Next base: position 9,077 of record JAPMAF010000942.1, read on the forward strand.
CAGCTGTGTCTAAGTTTCATTTAGCTACATAAACTTTTTCACCAATAGTCCGTTATGTACTGTCATTTGAAAACTTTTGGCTTATATAATGGAATTTAGTGCTTCATTCACTTTATTTTTTGCTTTCACACACCTTTCCTGCAGGGCCAACATTTGTAAATCATTTAAATATCTGCTACCAATACTGCATTACTTGCACACAATAAACGACATACTTCTTTTTCATTAATATCCGCACCTATGTTAGCTCTTTTAATTTTTTACTGTAATTGCCCATATACATTGAATAGCCATGGTGATATTACACACCCTTACTTAACTTTTTTGCAGTAGTAAGGCGATTGTGTGAATTGGATTATTGTCCACATTATATACAGACAAAACCTCATATAACTTTAATCTCACAACTCAATTGTATACCTTCTGCAAGTTAATGATATGAATCTTTGAAATAGAAGAGTTTTTTTAATATCAAAAGGTTCACAACCACTGTTCTGAGGCAATATTGGCAAATTTATGGCATGCACCACAAGTGGCATATATGAGAATATTGCTGGCATGCATCAAACGATTGGACCCAAAAGGGTTGAAATTGATGACTTTATAACCTTCATGATCTTATTTGTGCATAAAAAATAATGATAAACTATTGTTACAAAAATATACAATATAATATAATAATCACACCATTTCTCCAAAAAGGTAGGTAGAGAGGATTGAACACCATGCCACTCTATGCTGTCATACATCTCTTGCCTCATCCACATTCATACATCTTCTTATGCATACTCTGCGATTATTATGACTACGAACAGAGCCATCGATTATAATTTGGATAATCTGTTCATGCCATGATTTCCTTGGGCGGCCCCTTTGTCGCATACCTTCTACATTCGCATCGTAAATTTTCCGTACTAATCTCTCAGTATCTATAAATAGATTTTTTTTATTAGTGTCTCATTAATACAATAACACATGATTTTGAGACTACATATGAGACATCCTAACACCACTATCCATCGGGTTTCATTCAGTGTAGTTGTACATGTAAATTCTGTGCAGTAGTGGAGGAAAGAAATCCTGGTTATTCAGTTCTAGTCATATATCCATTTCATGTGGTGTGCAATATTGAACAGTGTTATTGTTTTAGAATGATAAAAAAATTATTATTCTTTGCCATTCCAGAGTGAATATGTTTTGATGCATTTTTTTGCTGTTCATATACATATGTGTTAAAATTGGAGTCTGAGAATGCAATTAAAATTTTTTTCTCTGGCGAAATTCAAACCCGCTACCTCCAACATGTTAGTCGAGTAACCTATTCGCTAGACTGCGAGACTGATAGGCTAATTATTTTTATAATATTTTAGACGGCAGGTGGTTATGCAGTTTTTGGAGTTAACACAGAGAGAAGTGGAATATGTAGCTCTATCTCGGGATACAACGGAGGCTGACTTAAAACAGCGCAGGGAAATCCAGAAAGGGACTGCAACATATTTTGATCAGGTATGCATATTCATAAATCTGGTTTATGAAATATTACTTGTTATATGCTAAAAACTTTCTTATTCATTTTAGAGCGCTGTTCGGGCTGCCATGGAGGGAAGAGTTTTAGTCTTGGAAGGTATTGAAAAGGCGGAAAGGAATGTCCTACCTGTTCTTAATAACCTCTTGGAAAACAGAGAGATGCACTTGGAAGACGGACGTTTTCTGATTCCAGCTGACAGATATGATAAATTACTTAAGGTGTGTAAGAATCTATAGGGTATTTTTATCTAATATAATACAATACCTGGCTATATTATTATACACCTATTTTTCCTCATCACTAAATATTTTTTCTAAATATAAGTATAATTAAGGATTTTATTGGGAATAGTTAATAATAAGAGTAGTATCCCATTCCACTGTAGAACACCCTGTTTATGAATATGTTATGTACACAAGTCAAAGACTTTTGGGTAGTCATGTCGTGTTGTGACATTTTGTTTGCCAACGTTTCGGACCACATTGCAGTGTCCATCTTCAGGCGAGTCTGTCTGTGTCTGACTATGATGTGAAACTGTGCTAGCTTTGTTCCAGGCAAGTTACATGTTAGAGATTTAAGGATTCATAAAAGATGAATCCTCAAACCTTACAAACCGTAGAAAGATAAAAGATATTTACGTATCTGATATGATGTTTATTTATATAAAAAAAAGTAAGGGATTTTTATTGTGTTCAAGATTTTTGATTCTTACCAATGCCTGTAGCTCTAAAGTATGATAAAGAAAAGTTCCATTCACCTGCAACAGAAAGAAAAGAAAATTGTTAATATTGCAAAAAATATTAAAGAATTGGGTAAGCAATGGGCTTCTATTTAACAAATAAATATATTCCAAATTTCTATATTTTACTCTTTCTTCTGTAACAAAATACTTTTTAGAAAAACGTTATAAAATTTTTGTTTATTTTTAAGATTCTATTAATTTTAGTCGTTTGTTGTGTAAATAAAATGTTTACACTTTATTAATTCTTTCAGTTCATTAAATGTATAAGGTTGAGTTGAAGTAAATCAAATCAAAAACCTGAAAACAAAAATAATAAAAAAGTGAACTCAGTTTTAGATTCGGCTTTATTTATACAATTATTATTTTTCAAAAATATGTATTCATTTATTAACTATCTATTAGGTGTCTATTCTGACATTCTCGCCTATTCTGTGTACATACATTTCTTCATACACGATCGATGATTATTAACATTGCCTCCGTTAAGAAGTTGAGAAGTTTAGGTCACTCCCAAGTTTATTCGCAATACATATCAGTTTTACTATGATTTAATTTACCATTCGTTAGATATATTCAAACCATCTTAAAAAATCGACATTCATTTATTATTACCGTTTCTTACCTTATAATTTATGACCTTCCATATATTTTCATACGTTCTGCTTTTGCTCTTTTGCCAAAACTAAGTTTTGTAGCCGTAAAGCAAGATTAAGACTTCATTATACATATGGAAGCAATTTATTGCCAATAATATTGAGTAAAATGGAGATGGCTGACAGGCATTCTGTACGATTCTAAGATGCCTTTAAAAAGGAATGGTTCTAAAAAACCGCTATAAGTTTTTAATTTTTAACAGACTTTTATTTTTGTTCCTGCTATTATTTTGCTCTTATTATTGTAATAATTATCTATGTTCTTACAATTATTATTTTTTCTTGTTATTATTATTATTTTTTCTTGTTATTATTTTTGTTGTTGCTTTTATT
>JAPMAF010000943.1:0-12320 GCA_026537445.1 Silvatares holzenthali
ACCATTTATGTATGTGTTTTGTTTGTATTTTTACATTTTGTGTGGTATTGTTTTGTATTACCTTTATTATTATTTTTTTCACTTTTTATCATTGGTACTATGTACTGTTCAATAAATAAAAGACATTTACCTTTATTAGATTTCAGCAAAAAAAATAATTGCATTTGCGACGTAGAATGTGAAATGTCGACAATTCTAATTAGGACTTTTCCTGAATTACGCCTTTGTGAGTGGAACTTAAAACGCTGACTTCGATAAGTTCTTAATCGCTTTGTTAAATGTGGTTTTGATGTAACCATTCTATTAACGTGCATATAATGGATGTAGATGTGCTTAAACTAAACTTCCTGTTCCTGTAATACAGTTAAAGTAACTGTAATTGAAATACCTCTACACTCCCTGCGGTAAAGTGTATTTAAAAATCTATTTTCTAAGTGATTCCATTGGGGGAAAAAACTACGGTAATTTACAATTATTTAGAATTCAAATATTTGCTTAAATGATTTTTTCTAAATATTTAAGTAGAAATTAATATTGCCGAGAAAAAATGCTGTGCTAATTCTTTGGGCAGTTCAGGGAATTTTAGCACACGGCGCTAGTAGCATATCTTAAAAGCATCTATACTGCTTTGTTTCTATGCCTTAAGCATCTGGGATTAGAAAAATATTACGATTTATGCGTAAAAAGGGTTAGATAATTGGCATAATAGTCGAAGGGATATGTGCGCCACTCCACATACAGGTAGAAATTGATATTCAAATTCCAGCTCATGCGTAATGCTTCTTTTTATCTTATACTACACATGAGACACCATGACACCACCATCCGTCTGGGTCTGTAACATACTGTATAGTTGCCCATGTAAATGCTGTGTAGCAGTCGAAGGAGAGATTGAAAAACTGGTTATTCAGTTCTAGTCACGAAACATGAATAAATTCATTTCACGTGGCTTACAATACTGAACGGTGGTATTGCTCCAGGGCGATACAAGATCTACCATTCTTTTCTAGTCCAGTATTTTTTTTAATGCATTTTTTCCCGTTATTTTATTATTTTTTTGAACCCGCGACCTCCAACATTCCTCTAACGCTTTAGTCAAGTGACTTTAACCATTTGATCACGAGACCGGCAATATAATATAATTTCTATTCCTACAATACATGCATACCTTATAGCTTAATGTAGAAATAGTACAAAATATTGATATACTTAACTTTTAGTGCATTTTTTAAATTTTTTATGAAAAGAGAAAAGTAAGAACCGAAAAAGTAACAAAACCACTTGATTCTCGAATGCGTATTAGTTTACTTTAACGTACCAACGATCAACCGTAAGTCGAGGAATGCGGAATTAGAAGTTTTTAATTAATTTGTAAATTTAAACCGCATTCACAAATAAGCTTCAGCAATATAAATCAGGAAATTATTACTCCGAGACGTACATTGTAAATAGAGGCAGCTCAATTGGGTTCGCAAAGTCGACTGCATCTTCAACTTTATCACTCCATCAAAGTTTGTATCGTGACGCTTTCTTAATCTCGTTTGAGCACTTTACATAATCTGAAGCACCCACTTTAATCAAGAGCCTCGACTAAGTGAATCGGTTCAACTAAAACGTCACTTAAAAGTTTACCGGTTTATTTGCTCCAACTACTTGAACGGCAAACTCCTCAAATTCCCGCCGGCTCCCTGGAAAGAAAGGACCTACCAAGAAATATTTTAATATAAGGTCTTCAAAGTGTTTGATACACGAGTATAATGTGTTGATAGATTTCAGTAGATGGCGTATGATTTGTCATGTTTTAAACCGACGTTAATTATCTTATTTTTCGGATGTTTCCAACTCGAAATCGATTTACTTAACTATCTCAAGTCTAATTTTACAAAGTCTATTTCTAGCAGTCTCACATTTTCTTCGGCTGCTTTGTGGTTTTCCATTGTTAATAAAATTTTATTCATTTTCTTAGACTTTACCACTATTTATTTAATAATAAAAATAAAAACACATTAATATTTTTGTTACAAATTTTAAATTAATATTTATATTTCAATTCTAATGTTGTATATAATTGATTCCTCAAAGCCATTCGTGAACATGGTCATTCATGACCAAACCATGTTGTTTTTTTTTTTAAATAAATATTGGTTAAAACTAAAAAATAATATTTATATTACAGAAATATAAAAATATCAACAGTCATATCAAGCATTGCTTTTAATTTGTTTTGCTGTATTTTGAACGTGAATTAAAATAAATAAATAAATGCCTTCCTCAATTGCTAACCTATGCGTAGCAATGCGCTCACACTAAAAACAGTATATTTATTTACTTTAACTCTCCGGTGTACAGATTCTGGATCGGATCCCTACAGTACAGTGGAAGACTGAAAAATGTGCTGGGAAAATAATATATCACTTGTTAAAATAAAATACTAAAAATGTATCAAATGAATATAATTCCATTTTTTACCATTGTTTCCATTGACGTGGGTGGATTTAAAGCTCATAGATTTTTGTTAATAGAGTATCCAGAACATGTTGAGAGGATTTTATAATTCCCACAAAAATATCAAAAGAAATGCAATTCACACGTTTAAAAAAAACTTTAGGTTAGGTTTAAGATCTTATTTGACCTTCAAGATATATCTCCATAATAAATATTACGATAGTATTCTTTTATTAGGATTTATGGTCTAAATAAAAATCTTTGACCTTTCTCCCCAATTTCCTCGCATAATGTGCGTGTTAATTAACATATATTATGGCACGTCATACATAATTAAATTTAGTAAGCAACCCTTGTAAAATTATTACATCGTTTTGCAACCTGTTAGTCCCGCTGAACGAGAGTATTCAATTGTTCACTATTCAAACTAAATTGTTATCGAAAAGCTCCAAGTTTTCAAACATTCGGCTTTTCCGCATTATGTCGACAAAGGACCTGCTATCTTCATGATAATGGTGCGCAATGAATAGAACTTTCGCATTGACATTCTTTTTATAGTCTAGTTCAAAATGCGGATGACCGAAGAACGGACGGGGGCGGGGGCGAGGGCTCCTCCAGGATCAACTGGTAATATCTGATAATCCATTGTGGACAAACCTTCTCAAGTATCCATTGTGTTTCGTCTCCCGTACTAACGTCCCATGCACGTGGACTTTACACAGGGGTTTCATTAAATATTCCATACTAGAAATCCCTCTGAGCTCTGAAAATTTTTAAACAATATTGTTATTACATTTTTAAGCAATTTTATAACATTTTCGACATAATATTTGCATATAATATTGCCAAGTTTAACCCTTACCCGCAATGTGGTGTACTATATAAACATAACAGCTCAAATATTCGTAGCGCAGTAAGAGAAGATTTTAAGTTAAATTAATGAAGAACATCTGATTGAAACGTGTTTGTGAATGAAATTGCACACTGCACGACTTTAAAATAACTTGTCAGTCTTTAAGCTTCTCTTCTTGTTTCACTTTTTTACTCTTTAACCACTTGTTTTATTTCCACTACTCTAGTTTTAATTTATTTAACGTGGCAGAATTATTTTCAAATGTGTATGTATACCCTACCAATTTTAACTGTATGCTAATAAATCGCTTTAAAAAGCGCACGTTGATCGAATGTATTAAACTAGAAAATATACTTGCTATCATGCATGATTTAAATATATTAATTTTAAAACTTATCCGTATTCTAGCTGTCTCATTGAATTCTTGTAAGTCATTTGGTATACTTCTAAAAATGTTAATATGTTAAACTAATACAATATTTTCTGTTATAAATCTCTACTTAAAATGTATTTTACACAATGGTGATAAATCTTATAATTTGCTTATAATCTTTGAACTTTTGTATATTTTAAAGTATTAAAACAGTCGATGTGCTGTGTTAGGATTGTGTAAGAGCTTCCCCTAAATTCTTTGATCTCTCCAAAACTCGGAGTAAACATTTTAAAGTAAGCAGAGACAGTGGTCAGTAGAAGCAGCTGATTAACCCTAACCATCTCTGTTAGTAGTTCTGAACAAAAACTGTTTTCAACAACGGAACAAGCCCCTGGCCAGTTCGCAACAGCCCCTTATTGGAAAAGTTATCCAGGAAACTTCCCCTAACTCCTGCCCACTCCATCATTACAAATTTGCGTTTAATCGAAATTGCATTTTAAAGTTTTCGAATATCCCGTCTACCGTTGCAGTGACGTCAATAAACCCTCGATTCGACATACACCCTTCAAACAAAGTTGTCAACATGCACACAATCATTCGGAGAGCTTTATACGGCTCTTACAACGCTAGTTACTCTAAATGAGTTATGTTGTTGAGGAACGAGAGTTATAACCTACAAGTATATTAGCAACTCAATCTATTATCGCACTCTATTAGACGTTCATTAGAAAAACAGCAATAAAATTCTCTAATTGCATTAAAAATTTATTGTAATACGAGTACATAATTGATATTTATACTTTATTCGTAAACTTATTGTATGTGTATTAAAAAAAAACATTACAATAAACATAAAAAGTATTATTTTTCACCTTTTCTTCAGTAACTTGTGGTTCTTCGTGTTAATAAACTTTTATTTATTTTCTTAGTCGCAACCACCATTTATTTCATATATTCAACACGTTTATTACATAGCTTTCAAATAAATGGTTGGTTGTAAACATTTATTAAAAATACATTTGAAAAGTATGCAAAATCTTTTGGATTTATATATAAGCTATCAATTTAATATCATTTTAATTATATATAAGCTATCATTTTATAACATATTTGTCATTCAGTGAAGCATTTTTATACCAAAACGAGAGAGATTAAAGTGCAAATACTGAGATCTCTAGATATGTCTTTGAAATAAATTTAAGAGGATTCCATTACTAAGTGAAATATCTATTAGAATAAATGCATATTAATATATTGTAATTAGTCTTCCAACCTCCACCATTACCCGCTCCGAATATTACATTTAAATAAATGCTTTATTTTCAACACAAATGAATAATTGAAGGGGTCGACTGAAGAAATCTATACACGTACAATGCTGTCAACAAAATTTCTGTTTAGCAATACAACTTGTAGGACAGAACTATTTTGATGTCTTTGAAAATTTATTCGTAGTTTATATATAAATTTCTTTAATTGAATCCTTCAATCGGTTGCATTTTTCCGTTAATTTTATACATCCGTACAATGTGCCACCAGCTATTTCCATAATATGCATTAATCAATTTATTTTAATACCAACGATTTTACATATTTTGAATTTCACATACCTCGTTTCAGCTCTCGTGGATAATTTTCAACTCAGTCTTAAATAATTATAACACACGGTAACAACGTCTCGCGTTACAGCCTCATCTTATATCATCAATCTCCCCTTGTTCATCAAATTTAACACCTAAACAAAAATGTTGAAATATAAACTTAAAAACATAAAATACATAGCATATTTATAAAACGCATGCAAAATAGCATATTTTTATAATAATACTTAACTGCGATAAGGTACATTGAGCTTAAAAGTAAATTACTTATAGTGACTAATAGAAAATTCGATATGTCTTAAAAGCATTACCATTCATGTTAAAATAATATGGACAATAATTATGACTTACTTGTTATAACACAAGCTATATTATGGCATTTGCATGACTCATATTACAAAATTAAAGATCATCCAATGTATAAGATATAAAACTGTTAACAACACAAACTATACATCATTTGTATTGATACTATTTTTCTCCATCGTCCTATAGAACATATTTATCAAAGCTGAATATTACTTTAACCATTTCACCTTATAAGAAACCTTTAAAAATGCTCCTTAATTGAAGCCAAAGAATCTTCTTGGAAGAAACTTCAGTTCTCCCAAAATATTATTTGATGAATTCTCACATTGAAAATTTGATTCGGTTTTCCAAATGCTGTCTCTTTCGAAATATTATTATACATTTTTGCAACTTCGGAGAATTACTATTTCGATCAAATATTATATTTATTGAGATATTATATCAAGTACGATTCGGATTTTCAATGAAGTTGTTATAACAAATGATGATTCCTAATTAATCCCAAATCATTTTATAGATCCTTGTTCAAGAATTTTAGAATTGTTTACAGAAATTTGTGCATTTTGTACATCAAATAAATCTAATTTACAAAAAGCAATAGAATTTTAATTACGTGCAACAATTATTTAGAAATATTCAACATGAATTTGATTGTGCGTTACATTAAATATAATGTTTAACCTCATCTAATACATATTCCATTATTCGCACTTGCAGTCAAATTACCTTCATATATGTTGATGATTATTACGGTTACAATTACTCTTCGTATTATTTGTGGTTTCAAATTGCTCGTAAATTGAGATCAACATTTTTATTCAAATACGACAAGTTTGAATTATGAAATTGACTGTGTACTTGTCGTAATCTCTTACATTTTAACCGCATTCATTTCTAATTTGACAGAAGTGGAACGATCCGTTGATGCCGTGCATGGATCTGACTGCTCTGTGAATCTTGAATCCTCGACTACTTTTATTCCTAACCCCTGAAACAGCATACCTTTTATATGCGCGAATTTCTTCTTGATCGCCATCCACACCTTGGGCTTCCAGCAAAAGATGATGAACATGAAGACAGCCCTTAGTAAATTGATGGAATCTGTCAGATACCAAATGTAACTGGGACCGCCGATCGCCCATGATATAATCTCAGTTAACCAAGTCACACCCATCAGAGCAAACATCTTGACGTAGAGGATGTATCTGAAATACAGTGTTTAACTATTAATTTGATTCCGTATTGTTTTTATATAAACCTGCTCTAACTTTCACAACTTTGATATTTGTACAACACATATGCAACAACAAACAAATATTTTAAATATACTTGCACTGTCAAATTCGCTTTATCAAAATGTGTATCATAGATGTTAAAAAATCATATTTATTTACGATATAGTTTAAAAAATCTATTCTTTTTTTAATAGTACATTTAAATACTGTGAAATTAATGTTGAAGTATGTGTAAAAATGGCTTTATGAATAATGTGTCAAAATATAATAAATCGAGTTGATTAGGTCTTCTCGGTACTACCCTCCCACTTAAATACACACTATAGATCTGTTTTACTAACCTTTCATTTTTCAATCTATCGACATGTTCAAACCATCTCAAGCATCCAATCTTCATTCTGTCTGGGATTGTAACATTTATTAGGCATTCTTCTCTAATATTAGGAAATTGAAATGAACACTTAAATTAATGAAAGAAAACTATGAGAGCTCTTTAATAGGCTATAATTGCGTTGGGAATTCATGCAACAAATATTTTAATTAAAAGTTACCACCAGACATCAAATAGTAAATGAACTTTTGCAGTACGATTCCTGTAATTTTAATAATGATATTTTGGCATGTGAAAAAATAACGTGTAAACACAATTACGTCTATATCCATTTTAAAAGTTTCACGTGCATTATTTCCCTTGGTGTGCTTTGTTTCAAAAACTCATTTAATTAAACGAAATTGATAAGAGCTTCATTAGCATAGGATTAGGCTAATTAGTTTCAAAAACTTTCTTGTGGTAAACACAAATACCGCATATAATCGTTCCAGCGGTTTAATCAATTTTGATAATCTATATTTTAATTGCATGCTAATAATATGTGTTCTTGCACCAAATAATATCACAATACCAATTACATTAAAGTATTGTCTGAATTATTCTACAATTAAACATTCCGGAAACATTTTTTTTAAAACCATTATATTTTATTTTTTGTCCACAACCACAATTTAATATTCATTGTAATTGTGATGATACAATTTCTGCTAATTCAAATACTATCTTTAGTAACTAATCCGATGTTGACTTATCCCTTAGAGGATTAGGCACTATGGAGAGTGACGTCATCATTTGTCAACAAACGAAAGGTTTGGCCACTTATAGTAAGATTACCGAGAAAAAAAACAGCAATTGATATTGTATTCCCAAATCATTAATCAGTAGGACATGACATGACATCCGACACTCAAACAATGTTTTCCCCGGACGATAAATACGCTAAAATACCGACAAACAACAAACAAACTTGAGCCTGAAAATATTTTCCGTAAACAAATATTGAAGGTATTTTCGATTACTAGAAATACGATTTTATTGAATTAAGACTGAAAGAAAATAAGAAATCTTTAGTTATGAGGAACACAGGAAAGGCAGAGTTCACTCATCGATCTCTGCAGAATAGTTTGTATAATAACTTTGGATTACTACTCTGAGCACGCCTGAGAAGATGTATGAACTTGAATAAGGCAAAATATTTATGTCAGGATAAGGTAGTGTGGGGTTCGAACCTCTCTGCCTACCCCTTAAGTAGAAGCGTGATTGTACATGGTATCTATTACTCTAGTTTAGTCATCAACCAGCGGACACCTATCTCAAATCGAGGAACAGTCTTCTAAGCGAATCTCTCAGTTATTAGACTCCCAGACTATCAAGGGTAAAAAGATGAAATAAAATAATCCACCCGCGGCTTAAAAAGAATTAACACCGGGATTTCAGCTTCCATACAAAATGTATAAAAATTCAACAGGTTCAAAACGGGTTTAAGAGTAACTTAACTATAAAACGTTGGTTTTCTGAAAAGATAACAGGTAGCTGTGTGCCTATGTAGATGTCCAAAATGCAAGGCACAAGCTAGTCTGTTGTCAACTCCTCAAAAGGACATCATACAGGCCAACGACAATACAATATCCGATTCGACCTTTGAACTACGATATAAAAGTATAACGTTCTGGACACGGAAATGAATGAACGAATAAGTATCCCGACTACTATAAGTAGACTATTGTCAATATAATAGATATATTGGGGAAAAGTGTGTAATGGCAACCCACTTCTTCTTGACGCCAAAGTAAAGTACCTTTGTACGGTGGTGAAATCAATCCAAGGGAAAATTAGAAACGTCACTACTGTCCAGTATCTGTCTCTGTGTATCATTAGTTTTATCAATAGACACACAAGCACTACAGCTAAACACTTTCCCTTGTAATCTCTCTACATTCACAACACTAAAATGATTCTGAACCTTTTAGAATCAGAATACAATTAGGCACCTATAATAAACAACAGATCAAAGAGCGTGGGGCTATTCTATCTCTTATATATAATCTAGATCTTTGACTCTAACGCGAAATCATCCGAGGGAAACACTGTAGATGAAATAAAATCACGCTGTAAAATTATATATCTACCGTGTAAATAATCATTGAACAAAATCTCATACCCAACACTGTCATAAAGAGATCCATAATATATGTTGCTTTCTGAGAATTTCACCAAACTGTAGGAGCGGCATGAAAATCAATAGAGGACTAGAGATTATTTGTATAATTCAATTTGTATTAATGTTAGCAAATGTCACTATGATTTTAAATAATTTACGATCTTGTATGTGTATATAATGTTATGTAAGTGAAAACAAAGCATACGGAATACATTTTAAATGTTTTCTGTAAACGGGATCGAAAGCATTTTAGCAGATGAAATCATTTTATTTCATTGTTCAACATAAGCGTGCCAAAATACATACTGTTTTTCGAAAATACAAGAAAATATTTCATCACTCTATCTTACAAATATCATTGGAGGACACAAAGTAATTTTGCATGCATAACAAAATTTATTTTAATAAAAAAAAGTCTACCTCTCTTTATCTTTGCTAGATGCCGATCCTCCGTGTCTGGCGCTGTCTCCGTGGTGAAGAGATTCTAATCCTCTGCTCATGACTATAATCCTCCACGTTGTGTACACAAACAGGAACAAGTTCGCCACTAGCAAAATTCCCATTGGTCCATAGAAATAGAGGAGCAAAGACTCTGCACCTGAAATCAGAATATAACTTAAGTCCTCATTCGAGGCGTTGTTCTGCGTAAGAAAATAGGACAACCGTGCGAGACAGAAACAACAAATAATTTGACAAAGATTTATTTTAGTTACGCAGCGTGAATATTAAATTTTAAATACTTGGAACGTTCTCTGTTTTAGATATTTTTTAAACTCTACAAGAATACGCGTCTACGACGTACTCTGTCAGGCTATATTAAGTTTAATATAGTGTGCGGCATTTGGGAGGATTTTATATTACATCAAATCAGTTGATTTATAAAGCGCCATTTAGTAAAACAGTTTCACCTCGAGGGCGCTGTACATACCGTACTTAGAATATTTCATTAACAGAATTGATGTTTACAAAATAGATACATATTAATATAACATTGTAATATCATATAGGTACATATTATTATAAAATATAATATATATTTATACTAAGACAAAATTGATGGGATGAAATTATACAGTTGTGTAGTAATTATGAAGTGCGAAGATGAAGTCATTTTTGGTGAAGAAGATACTTTAAAGAGATCAGAAGAAGAGACGCAGGTGGTGCAGCTGCCAAGGCGTATTATCGGCGCAAGTTTTCCTTGCATATCTTCCAATAATAATGATATTGATAAAAAATCCCAATTGTAGATGTATAGTAGGCATTATTAATATTTCGATGATTGTGTATGATGTAAAGAAGTGTTCTAGAATACTTGCAACACCATATGTGCGTGTTCAAACACAAAACACTCGGGTTCGGGTCGTAAATTTCTAAACCGTTTTGACCATTTTTGGTATGTACATTCTAAGCGGTCAACATTATATCATAAGAGCTAATTTCACAACAAATGAAGGAACATATAAGAAGTATTGTACCAACATGATTTTTTGTGATTAAAAATATTTAACGTTTGTTAAATCAAAGAACAACACAAACGAAAAAGTGCAGAGGCATATTTTGATGGATAATCGTTGTTATTACGCCCTCCAGAAACAATTGGCATCAAAACTATTGCAGCGAAGAATTAAGTTAGTGCTCCACAGGACCCTTATTAAATCAATGTTGATTGTATGCTTCTGAGACTTGGGAACTGTATACCATATTTGGAAAACCTGAGACCATAAAGAGCATTAAGATAGCGCGTCTCAGATGGACGGGTCATATTTAAGAATGAATGAAAACTACGTCAAGTAATCAACTACCACTCAATCACAAAAACTGAGTAGTTTTGGTAGTGAATGGACGGTGATAACAAGGATACAACGGTGCTAGACCTGAGAGAATGGAGAACAGTAGCCATGGATAGAAGGGAGTGGAGAAGATTCCTTGATTCAGTCAAGGTTGTCGAGTTTTTTTTTATCTTATGCTACACATGAGACATCAATGCACCACTATCCGTCTGGGTCTGTAACATACTGTACAACTGCACATGTAAATGCTATGTAGCAGTCGGAAGAGATATTGAAAACCTGATTATTCAGTTCTATTCACAAAACATGGATAAATTCATTTCACGTGGCTTACAATACTGAACGGTGGTATTGAGGGCGATACAAGATCTACCACTCTTTTCTAGTCCAGAGTGAATAAATATTTTTAAATGCCTTTTTTCTGTTTTTGTTTTTTTTTAAATATGTTTTACGCGTATATTTTTAAAACCTGAATAGAAAAATGCATTTTTATGTATACATATTTATTTCACTTCGGCGAGATTCGAACCCGCGACCTCCAGCGTTCCTCCAACGCTTTAGTCAAGTGCCTTTAACCACTCAACCACGAGGCCGACCAAACCGAGTTTACGATGATGTTGATATTGGATTTGAAAGAACTGTATAATGGACATTGAAATTGTGTTTAGTGATAAATTAGACGCTCAATATAACGTAGGTTCAGTTAGTGACCTATCCATATAGACTGGAGGCTGCTAGTTATTTGCGTTGATTGGTGGAATGGATTGGAAATTATTGAAATTATTTGATCATTTCCGCCAATCTGTGAAAAGAGACGGAGCTATGTAAATAGAGAATGATAATTAAAATAACACACAGTGTGTCCGATATAATAAAGGCGGTATGTGTCATGCATTACACTATATTATATACTTTCACACTCATTTGTCATGTCAATCTACTGTATATTTTGAAATTAATTATTCTATTTCAAGAAAAATAAATCAACAATATATTTTTGGTCCATATATAAGCAACTAAAAAATTACATACCAACTTTAGCTTAGATATCTCTTGTTATTAGACTACATATTTTTATACTCTTTATATAATATTTGTCGCAGTCCAAAATGATTATTACATCTCATATAAAACGAATCAGTCGTAGGAATCCAAAGGAGGGTTGACAGAGCGAGCGCCGGCATTGCGCCTTGGCAGCTGTAGTGTTTTTCTTTCTTTTGGT
>JAPMAF010000944.1:0-12309 GCA_026537445.1 Silvatares holzenthali
TAGTAAAATTATAAATAACTTAAATATAACTTCCATATTAAATTAAATATAATAACTTTAAATATTATGATTAAAAAAAAGTTGCAACGTTGTAATTTATCACTTTATTAAAAGAGTTGGCGACGCGTTTCGGTTTCAATCAAACCATTTTCAAACACTAACGGACTAATCTCAGTTAACTAACTTACCTCAGTTAGTGCTTGAAAATAATTTGATTAAAACCGAAACGCGTACTACATAAGTACACTCTATGTTTTCGTTTTTGTATTAGTACATAATTCTTAATTTTTTTTTCTCCAAATTTACTATTTTATATACTTCTATGCCTTGGTTGTATAACACTATTATAATCATTTATTGTGAAGATGCATTTATTATCATGTGATTTCAACATAACAGTGCCACTTGCCGTCACATCGTAGCGTGATATAGTGATTTTGTTGCACGACGCATCACTAAATCGAGACTTTGAATTCTTTCTCTGAACTTTTTACAAGTCAAGCGTTTATAATGCGTCAATGAGCCCATGATCGATTTCTCATGAGAGAAGCACATCGTTTAGAGAGAAGATTGATCGCTGCATCACTTAAATCTAGTCACAATTATGCCATGTCTTGATTGGAAATTACGTCGAAAAACACAAATGTGTCGATCGGAAAAGGACATTTATCAAAATGTGTTGTTCCATATATTATTCTCATACGTGAAATGACCGGAAATGTTGGTGTTTCTCAAATAAGTATTTATATAGTTTTAGCTGTTATTGCCATATACTATATACACTAATTATACCGTAATCTCATTTTGCATTCAGCGTGAAATACGGTACGAAAACAACAGATAATATACATTGTATCTTACATGATGATAGTATAGCGTCGTTGAGATAACATTAATAAAAATTGGGGAGCACACAGAGCGTATCGAAATATCATCTGTTGCCTGCTTCTTGTTTCATCAACGTTCATATATGCCCTACTACAAACAAAGTCATCAATTAGAATTGTGTTTACCTAATCGTACTACGATTTCCTCAAATCTTTGCCTATTTATTATACATTCGCACCACAAATGTTTAACAACCACACACTCTTTGTCACCAAACCACATTTTCTTTAATTCTGTGAATTGCACCCACTACATCCTCTTTGCATGGCTGTTTACTTTATCATACATCATTTCAGCTGTCTACGATTTTCATTTCAATAGCATTCATTCTGTTATCCTTTTTCGATATGATCTAGGTACTCTCCTTAGTGATATATTATCGTAATGTATCATATTCACTATATTCACCATTTAACCTCGGTGCATTATGGCGCTAATAGTGTTAAATCTTAACAACCATCGTGCGTGTATGACGAGATGCTTAAATGAGGTGGAAAAATCAAGACAAATAGCTCCATTATCTCTATCTACTCCTACTGATAAATGGGGAGTATGTATGATCATTTAAATATAAACATACGTTTGTAAAAATACCACACTTCGTCAGCACTACTAAAATTATAAATTTAAGGAAAACCAATTTAGGAACTCAATGCCATTCTGAAACAAAAATACCTTTAGTAAAAGTAATACAATAACGTGTTAATAATGTACGGCAAAACAATGCAAATGACTTCTACTTACTCCCAAAATAACAGAAATGTCAACGGAATGACCAGCGTCAAACATAATAATTTTCCAGTACTAAAATATTTTATAATCCTGTCATTAAAACCGTAGTTTGGATTACAAAAAGGCTGTATCATTACACTATGCAATGACCAAACTTTAAAGGGCAATAATTTAGATGTGCTTATTTACACGTTCAAATTTCAACTATTAAACGGTTGACTGGAAACCGTGACAATTTAAGAAATCAAATATCTATTAAAACCTAATATTATGCATGAGGCATAATATCTTATACAACAAATACTAAAATTGGTGTATAATTGTTTTTAGTAATTATTAGAAATGTTGCGTTGTCCCCAATCCTTCCCAACTGACTACAGTGCGAGGTAGTAGTATGAAATGAACTGGGTGGCTGGGAGAACTAGCAGAGGAGGATCGGGGGATGTTTCGACCCATCCACCCGAGCCACCCGCTCTACTCGCCCCTCCTCTCAGACAGACAGCACACGGCGTAGCAGTGTGCACAGGGCGGCGATCGATCACTCAGCCGCTGCTCCGCACGGTCTGGATATCAACAGGATGAACTTGATCCTCTGCTTACGGTCGACCTTCAGCCCTCCATACCGTGCAGGGTGCATCCACTCGAATCGAAGGGATCGCCCCAAACGTGGTTCCTTACAACGTACTGCACGCTATAAGGGATCTCTGAAAACAATCCTCTTTTATATAATTTATTTTCAACGAGTTAAAAACTGTCCTCTTTGGTGCTTTGTTTGGGTACCTAAATGTTAAAATATTATGAATTATTATCGTAGGCTTTCACAACCAAAAGGATTTAAAGTCAAAGGCTTTTGGATGTTGTGTCCTATTGTCAAGCTGTATACTTCATTTATCAATGTAAAAGGAAGTGTTACATCAAAACATTTCAAGCTAACAATTGACCAACAATTCAGACTGAATTTTCTGAGGAAATTCTTTTAACGAACCCTTGTAGACAAAGTTGCGCATCCAAGCAGAAGTGTGCAGAAGGTATGGTAACAGATTAAACCACGAGGTTATTAACAATCTTCTCTAAACTTCTACACAATCTTGACATCAGATAGCATGGCATCAAATAGCAATCTCCGAAAAAAGAAACCAAAAGCAATCCTACTAAAACATACATCTGAATCCGAAAATAATTGGTACATATGAACTCAAATTTCCGATGAAAGGAAAAACACATTAAAGTAGGATTGACATTTAAAACGTCATGTTTGCTAACTTTTTTCACTGTTCATGTTTTTCAATAAATCGGTAAATACTCTAAGGCTTCTGTATTATACTCGGTATTTGCACTAATCTATCGGCAAACGACTCTCGGCGACTTCCTTCGCTGGTCGCTCAAATTCTAGTTCCGGTATTGATAAATGATATTAAAGGCACCGAAGGTAGGCTATAGAAAAAACTTTTCTTCGTAAGTAGTACGGACAGAATAGATTTATATTAATCACCTCTATAGGTGATTACGTGTTACGTAACTAGCCCATACACAGCAACCATGATGATTATTCCAAAGAGCATCTCCTGTGATAATATCGACAGAATATTCTATTATGCAATTGCTCGGAGCTATTCCTGCAAGCTTTACCAGATTCTCAAGTTACTAACCGGCGGAAGATGTATCCTCAGTATTACAAATGCAAACATATATTACATTATGCCATTTCTCGAAAGAGGTAGGCTGAAAGAATGGATCCTCATATTTTTTTGTTTTCTCCACGTTTATACATTTCATGCGTTTTATCATACACACTAAACGGTCTTCTTCTTCTTATAGCTTCTAATATTGCTTTACTAAGAAGTTAAGAAACATGTTTCTGCCTAGTCCTGCTTAGGCCTTCTCCGCACCGGTCTGCCACTCATGTTCAAATTATTTTATTATTCTTTCATTTGCCATTCACTCTACATGTCACTTATCGTGTTGTCGAGTACCGTATCGTAGATAGGGTTAGTTTGTATTAAGTCATTAGTCATTAGTAGGATACTCTCACCTAGTACTCACCTTTTCAAATGATAACCAGACTGATATCTTTCACACAGACAGACTCGCTCTAGAGGACACTGTAAATGTAGTCCGAAACGTTGGCAAACAAAATGTCATAACACGACATAACAACACAAAAATCTTAGAATATTTTGATCGTGAAAGCCTACGACAATATTTAGCATATAAAGTGGTATTTGCCAGGCTGACATTCCATATATGTACAAGTGAGATTTTCTTCGTTATTGGGTTATTCAACTACAAAATGAGGGTATCGATCGTCGATTTAAATATTTTTAGAAAAACATCATCTCTCGCAGACGAAATAAAGCCAACGATTAAAGAACAAAGTATTGCCAAATGTCTAAGGTGCTTCGTAGAATCCATAACTTGTCTTATTAATAAACAATTGCCGTGTCGTACATCAGACGGGTAATCTTCCTTCGCTACCCCTGATACTCTGCCATACTTTTCTCACACCACTGTCTGTCAAGCTTGAGATATCCTCCTGCAGCTCAGTTTATCGCTACCGAATTCGTAAAGTAAATTAAATGTTTAGTCTACAGTTTTGTTTTGTGTATGACGAATTCAAGAGGTTGACGTTTTTGAATAAATTGACGACAAATATCGATACTACACCATCAAATTCAGAGAAACAATCGTCCCAAATCGTCTTGCTGATTACTGATATTTATGTTAACAGCTTATTATTGATATTTATGCTTCTACTGAAATGTATTCTCTCATTTTATTTTTGTTACTAGATCTTGTTTTATGAACAATAATTAACATTGCTGCAGCCCATGTCCTTTCTACACACTTGCGTATAAAAACAATAAAAAGCTCGTATCTCAACAAGATACATGCAAAGCACAATGTACCCACCCTTTTAATTTACTTAAATTTATTTTCAAATTAATATTAATATGTCTATTTTTTTGTCGATATACCACTAATATTTTTTTAATTTAGTTGACTCGGAGAGAATCGCGTCAAACTCAATTAAAAAATATAAGTGCTATATCGACAAAAAAATAAACATATTAATTTATTATCCTTCATTAATCTTAATTTAATTTTATTTTTTCTACTTCAATTCCTTTTTTTTATTTTTTGTTTCTATTTTTTTTTTTATGTGTTACACTACAAATGAGACACCATGACACCATCGTCCATCTAATCCTGTAACATTTAAGTGCCATTACACACGTAAATGTAAGGAGAGAAAAAACCTGGTAACGTAGTTCTTGTCACGAAATATGGATAAATCCATCTCACGTAGCGCACAATATTGAACGGTGGTATTACCCCAGGGTAATATAAAATCTACCATTTTTTGCCAGAAAATCTAAAATTTTTCACCGTGTATTTAAATTTTCAGCCGAAAAAACAAAAATAATTATTATTTTTTTCACTGCAGCGGGATTAACAAACAAGTAAAAGCAAATTCCAATGAGTGATTTTAGAAACAGGAAAAAAAATCTCGGTTTTCATTTAGCAGATAATAGGGTGAAATATAACATTAAGATAGAGTAAGAACGCATACACATATACAAAATTTCCATAAGTGAGTATAAACAACCTTTAAGTAATAATAATGGAAAAGCAATAACAAAAACAGCAAAGAAGAGAGAGGGAGAGAGGCACCTAAACCACGCAAACTATCCCAGCGAAAAACTCAGACTTCGACAAACTCTCGGATGTACCCAACGTTTTCCGAATTAACGAAGGAATTCGACGCTTCTTACTCATTTTCTTTTCACAGTTTACGCAGTGTTTACAAGGATAGATGTTCTGATTTCTTTGACGTCAACTTGCAGTGGTCCAACACGGCCCATTCTCAAAGGTGGCACAGAGTACATATAACCTCCTGACCGCGTAAACTTACTTGAGGAAGTTCATTTGCCGGTCAAACGCCTCGGGTCATGGTGATGGACTTCTGTAACTTTGACATCTTCAAAACTTACCCCATAAGTTATTCAATGGCGTGTGCCAAGTACAATGTACTAAATGACTTGGACTAATCTAGATTAAATAGCCTCTGGATACTATAGGTAGCGTAATTTCATTAATGGTGTCTGTAATAGATTGGGATAGTCTATGCAGGGTGTCTCAAAAGAACGTACTTAATATCGGTGATGAGCAGAAAGTAATAAAATCACTGATTACAGAATGTAATCGATTACAATCACCTTCTGTGAACCGCATACCACTTTGTTCGAATGCATGAGACCTATGAAGTTACTAGAAACAATAGTTGGAATGTCATATAGTTTATTTAGAAATCAAGTAGATGTGTGTTTTTGCTCAGTTAATCTAAATTTATATTTAATTTTTATTATATCATCAGATATTTTTAAATGTGAAATATATTTGCTTTAGGTTCACAATAGGTTATCATTGAAAATAAATTAACGAACGTTTATGATAACTGCTCACATCTGACGCACAAGTCAGTGTCTTAATTAAAATGTATTTTTTAAAACAGATAAGAGATCAAAGGTATTTGGATTTTCGTCTTATTGTGCCACTGTTAGCTTCATTTATCAATACGAAATGAAGTATTGTACCAAAACATGACAAACTAACAATCCAAACGGAATTTTCTCAGGAAATTCTGATAAAAAAAACCCTACATGCAATGTTCCGCATCCAAGAAGGAGTGTAAAGAAGGTATGCCGACAGATAAGCTATGAAATGATTAACGTTCTATCTCTTATCTTCTACCTTAACTTGACATCAAAAGGCAACCACCAAAACAAGAAGTTTATTAACAATTCTTCTAGAACGCACATTAATATGAACACGAAAAACAGTAATGCTGATTAAGAACCCAAACAAATATCAGCAATTAAACGACATGCTTGTTCATGTTCTTCAATAATTTGGTACGAAACAAAAAGTGATCTTTTAATGTTATAGTGTGTATAAAGAATCTTTCGGATATGTTGAGTTAGCTGACAAATGATATGGTAATTAATTATAGATACTGTCATTATTCGCTGAACTTCGTCACCGAGCCATTCTGGCCTGCGGCCCGCTGAAAGCAATACAATGCTCAGTAAAATATGCATCGCCATACGTCATTTGCCCAGTGTGAATATTTAAAGATCTGCCCTTGTACCAATTTCCAACATTACTATTCAATTTCAAGCAACGACATCGCTCAAACATTTTCCGTGTTTCGGAGAAGAATTTGTCAACGAATCAATTATTTAAGCTTTAGTTAACGTCAAGCTTTTCTCATCGCCTTTTCTTATATTGCAACCGGGAAATTGATCAAGGATTCGATTGTGGTAATTTGATTAATTATTTATTTGATTTAATATATTATCAAAGGGTAGTTTGTATGAGAGAAGAATAATTGTAAAATATTATTACAATTAATCTTTAAGTGGATATTGATGCTAAATAGATAATTGCTACGGTGAACCAGTAAAGGAATGAATGATGTAAATTATTTTGCAATTATATTTATATTTGATTCACGGAATTCGCAGAAAAAAACCTTTTTAAAATTACAGTAGCAGAAAAATCAATTCTGAGAATCACTCTGAAATAGGAAAATGAATAAGTACTCGTTCTAATAAACTGATACAATCAAGTATTAATCCCCTGCATTCCATCCTTGGGTGTGATAGGTCCACTTCGGTTTACCTCCTATGCAAACGATAGCTGATAAAAGTGTATCTCGAAATGGTCCTGTTGCAATACCATCTGGTAATAAACAAAACATTAAACTGTTTTATTGGGGTCCATGGCTTTACAAGCACTCGAGTGAGCGACCGCAAATACACTGGACAGGCTGCATAAAAAATCCTTTATCCGATAATAGGTGGATAGGATATTAGACGAAAACGCTGGAGATCACAGATTCACAAGGAAGTGAACATTATCAGTGCATTTTTCTAAAAACTTATTAGCAGTTACTGGAATTTAATTACCAAGATTTATATCCTGCTGCTACTCAGAATTTGTACTTCCAACTGAATCTTTTGCGGCAGAATCAAGTAGACGGTGGTTTCTTATATGTAGTATATTATATATAAGACCAATGGGACAACATTCTTCTTCTATATGGTTTTGTTTTTTTGACGTAGTTTTTTACAGAAAAGTGAAAATGAGATTAGAAAATACGGAAAATTCAATGCACCTTAGTATATGTAAACCATTGCTTTCTTTTCTTATAAAGTTCTTCCTGTCCATTGTTGAACTAAAGCCTCTCCCAAATCTCTCCAGGCATATTATGTTCTAGGTTTTCTGCAACCAATCACCAGCAATTCTTTTAGACCATCATATAAGTGATTTCTCTCTGCTTCTTTTGCCTTCACGAGGTCTCTACTCTACTATCCTCTTAACCTGTTTGTGATCCTTAAATCTAGCAACATGCTCTTTCTACGACGGCGTATTTCCATATTCGTATCCGATCTGACAATCTAGTGTATAGCATAACTCTTTCATGTTGCTGTGCTACGCGGACCTTCCTGTCAATTCATTTGGTGAGTGTTAGCATCCAGATACCATTAAATAGAGTTCAATGTCAATGAATGTTTTGGAAGAGATTGGCCTGAAACGGGTGGCAACCAAAATGTGTAAAATAATTTAACTAAAATAATCTAACAAGAAATTTCAAACCTCTTTGAATAAGAAGAATTTGATAAATAGTATGCAGATTATTAATATCCTACTTGTATAAAAATGAATACTATATATTGTATTAAAGGAAAATCGTAAAGAAGCTAACTTATCATAGAAAAAATCACCGAATTGTCAAAGAATGAGTATGCATGACCGTTATCAATGATTGATTGTTGACTATGTTTAGTATAAAAATAAATAAAGGTATTTTATTTGCTAGTTGATCGTATCACGTCGGCTTGATTTATTATTAGAGATTATAAGGCCATAACTCTCAATCGCGGTTTACTCCACACTCTTTTGCATCTAGAAGTTGTGATTCACACATAAATTATTTATGGGAATCTCGGCTAGGCACGCTATCATATTGATTTTATACCCTTTGCCGGTAATAAAATAAATTTTCATATTTTCGGGTTTTTCAATTTGTTGCTTATGACGACGTAACTAATACAGATCATCTCTCGATGAGTTTACGAAAATTTAAATCATCTAGTTCGTAAATAACATACAGAGTTAATCTTCTCGAGTCGAGCTTGAAATATTTTGCTCGTCGTAGCCTTAAAAAAACAAACTAAAAATAGTGACAATACGTAAGCACATGCGATTCTATTGGGAAGTAAAGCTTGGACCTGACAGAAGGGAGTGAAAGTAATAAACTCTGTTAAAATGAGATCTCTTAGAATAATATTTGGTCAACATTAAATGACAGAGTAAGGAATGAAGATATAAGGAAAGAATATGAAATGGGTGCGACCGTAATTGACAAAATTAAAAAAAATATGTTGTAATGGTTTGGACATGTAGAGCGATTAGATGCCGAAATAGAGTACGAAAAATGTATAAATTTCTGTTTTGTTAACTCAATCTTTAACCGTAATATATTATTTTAATAATCTTTCAAACAAATTTCAACTATTTTTTTAATTTATTTATGAATTTTAATTGTTTTTTTTCAAATACTCTTTAGAAATAATCCTTTTTATATTTATTTTTGATTCAAATTATTTTTAAAAATACGGTTCGGAAAAAATAATTCAGCTTTCAAATAAAATTTGCTTACAATTAATTTTAAAAACTTTCGTGATCATGACTAACTGACGGTCAAACTAACTGGATGGATTGATGAAATAATACATTGTGGTTAAATACTAGGAAAACGAAAAAAAAACATTAAAATGAACCATAAAGTAACCAAAGAATATGTGAAAAAATGGAAGTTTTTTTGGTGCGAATGTAAAAGCAACGAGACAGAGCGGCCATTAAAACGTGCAATCCTTTCTACCTACCCCTCCGAGGAAACTGTGTGGTGGTATATAATAGTATTATTATTGTAAATTCATTTTTGTATATTATAATTGATTTATATTATTACTTGGTAAGCCTGGGAGGGGCAATATAAATTACCGATCATATTTAAAATACTCAGAGCAATAACAACATTTTGACTTTTATTTATTTATTTATTAGAGTGTATACCAAAATACCTTTTTTATGGAAAGCACGCCACTGGTAGATACCAAAACTACAGAGAGAAAGGCCGAGATTTCCATAGAGGCGCATGAGGCGTATGAGGCCTCTTAAATCGAGGGGCCTCCGAATCCCGCCGTTATTTTATTTATTTATTTTTGGATCATTTTATAGTGCTGTTTCGTGATGTAACATCACCCCAAGAGCGTTTTACATTTTTTTTATATATAAATGATATATTTAAAAACTAAAATTAAGCTTTGATAAAAGAATTGTTACATAATAACATATCAATTTTCACTGATTTGTTTTGATTAGCGAACGTAAGTATGGTAACTACAGAAACTAGAAAGTTAGAAGGTAATACAGAAAGACGATGAAAGCGTCCAGGAATTGATCCCTTAGGGTAAGATATGCGGAATAAGTGCGTCTTCAATTCGGATCTAAACTCATTCGGATTAGCGGCACTTCTCACATTCGGAGGTAGTTTATTCCATGCTGCCGGTCTTGCTGCTGCGAAATTACGATCACCACACTTGGTGTTAGGACGGCGCGATGATTCAGCCAGTCTACCTATAGCAGATGAGATTGCTGAGCGGAGTGTCAGGTGGGATTGTCGAGCATTTAGGTTTGCAGGGATGCACATATCCGGCAGATATGCTGATGATATTCACAAGTTAGATATTCTAAAATATAATTTATAACGCATTCTTTACAACTCGCTGCGAATTTTTACATGAATCAGAAAACATTTTGCAGAGGGAATATTTGAAAGCAGTCTTCGATTCGTTGCTAAAATTCGTTGCAAAATTTTAAGAAGGGTCGACCGGATATCGCTTACGCTTAATGAGTTAGTGTAGCATCTACCTTTATACGCTCACCAGACCACTATAGACAATACCGAATATGGCAGGTGTCACGTGCCAGACACATATTAAATCTTTTTATTTTTAAGTTTTCTTTTATTTATTGTATTTTATTCCTCAGTTATTTCACTTGGTCGCTATTTTATTATTGTAATTCGTGGAACTAGGCCTATTGGGGAAACCAAGTTAAAAAAAGCATCACAGGCTATTTCTGGTATATATCCCCCAACAAGAAATATTAAAGGGCCTCATAATCGGACTGCGCCTCGAGCCTCTCGAGGGATAAATCCGCCACTGGGCCCATCGCATACCCGAAATCGTTGCAGAAATTGATGGTTCCTGATGTCGATTTCTCACTTACTACTATCTTTTAAAAATAATTATTAAATTTCTCTCTCTCCATCACGTCTTCCTCACACGCTTTATTAAAATCTTAAAACAATACAAAATATTGAATAAATTTCTCTCTCTCTCCATCCCGTCTTCCTCACACGCTTTATTAAAATCTAAAAAAAACTCAGATTCAAAAGAATGTAAGGAGAGGGACCGATGAGAAGAGGACAATAGGGAGTATCAACTTAACGCAAGACTACAGTATGTATTGCCAACTGGATTTCTTAAAATGGATTTCAATGCTTTTCGAATATATACAGACATTCATTTTATCAGTTGCAGCCAATTTCCTATTATTATATTCGACTTGACCGTATCTTGTGGATCGGCAGCCCGAATAAGCACATCTTTCGCTTATTCCAGACACTCGTTCAAAAAGATCCGACAACCAATTACTTGTTCTTCTCTTTCAAAAAGCAGTGATATATAGTAAGCGTACCAACATTTCCAAAACTTTCTAAGAGAGTTTTAGATCATCTATTGCCCTGAAATAATTCTCTAGTCCTTTTCGTTTTACGGACGCTTAAGGAACTTTAACGCCGTCCAAGTAGGTCATTGAATATACGACACGCATTAAGAAATGTAAGTTTTATATTATACACATACAAATCCTACGACCTGAGATGGCTACTTTAAAATACTATCTTGTTCAATTGTATAGGGGAGAAAGTACTGAAAGTACTGAACAAACATACAAAGTATAGGTTTAATGCTTTAACTTGTGAGTACAAGTCAAGACTGTTATACTTAAAGCTTGGTTCACATTGGTATTATAAATTAGTAAAACTACTAGCTAGTGAGAAGGGTGCTAATCTGGTGTAAACCATCTAAAAAATGAATGAAATAGGTTCCACCACATACTCGAACAGTTTTGTTTTGAGCAGAAAATGATGTGCAAGGAGCTGCTGATAACTTTGTTCGGAAATTTGACGACAATGTGAAATCGTAAGTTGCTACCAGACACATAAAAAAATCAGATATGTCAATCTATATACCATGATGCAAGAGCGATGATATCTTAAAAGTAATCAAGCAACTCGACATCTACAAGTCTCCGGGTTCGGATGGCATTCGAGTAAGAGACATTCAATCTGTAGCTAACGAGATAAATTTTAAGCAACATAGTTAATCTGTGTATTGACACAGGAAATTATCCTAAAGAACTAAAAAGCGCAATCATCAGGCTGATTTACAAATCTGGTAGTCGCTCTGATTATAATAACTATAGGCCAATATCGCTACTATCTGTAATAAATAAAATCATAGAGAAGTACCTGTCTGGACATATTCAAAGCTA
>JAPMAF010000945.1:0-12308 GCA_026537445.1 Silvatares holzenthali
CTTACATTTGAATCTTTTTTACTCCGTCAGGATTTGAACCCGCTACCTCCACAACATTTCTTGAACGCTTTAGTCGGGTGTCTTAACCACTCGACCATGGAGCCGACAAGTACGGACGCTGCGATAAAGTAGGGAAACACAATGAATCATGCGATACAACGCCACCTGTTGCCGCTGGTGGCGAGCTCTCGAAATAAATAACACATATTATTCCAACACCCACTGCCCCGCGGCTTACTATACGCACCCTACAGTTGCCCTGGAACAGGAGCGACGCTAACAACACGATGGAGCGAGGAATCAACTGACCTGTACTAAGATCACTTAACAGGGCAGTTCAGGAAACGTATTTTCTTTGAGAAGTATTATCTAGGGCTTCCACTACCAAAAGATTCGCAAGTCAAAGACTTATCGGTAGTCATGTCGTGTTGTTGTTGGTCTTGTTGTTGGGTAGCCATGTCGTGTTGTCAGAAGAAGGATAAATGCAGTGATGAGATCATTACGAAGAATTTGCGGAAAGCGATAGGATTAAAAATGAATATGCTGTATAGTTGTAAAACGTGGACTTGGCAGAAGAAGGATGAAAGCAGAATAAACGCAGTGGAGATGAGATCATTACGTAGAATGCGCGGATAGAAAAAAAATTACAATAATATGCTCTCCAAAGTATCACATTTGGAAATATATAAGGGAGTCTTGGTACTTTGTTGTATGGTAGCGAAACGTAGATTTGGCAGAAAAAGGATGAAAGCAGAAAAAATGCAGTTGAGATGAGATCATTACACAGAATGAGTGATAGGATAAGAAATCAATAATCGGAGAGTGCCAATTAAATGTAACAATCATAAACAGAATCAGAGTTGTATATTTGAGATCGTTCGGACATATTAAGCGAAGTTCAAATGACGGAATAGTATAGCAGATCTACATTGCGAATATTAGTGGTCCAGAAAAACTTGGCAGGAGCATGTTTCTTAGCTTCTTAATGGAGACAATGTAAGGTTAGTTTAGGTTAGGTTGGGTTAGGTAATACTATTGGCCGTGAAAGCCTACGAAAATACTTAAGGTTATGTTAGGTTCACGTTTTGTTACCAAAACAAGTTACAAAAACAAGTAATATTCTTATTTGATTTATATTGATTAAAATCTTATTTAAAAAATTGATTAAGCTCAAGGAGTTAAAAATTGATCAATAAAAATGAGGAATAATTAATCAATGATAAATAAATGTGGAACTTAAAAAAATTTGTAAGGTTCGCTTGACTTCAGATGGCAAGAAATGGCGAACCTCGGAATCAGACCGAGCGAGAAACAGTGAAGCCGAGTGGGTTCGCTTATACTATTAGGTAATGTATTTTTAGCACACAGCGATGAGTGTGCATGATATACACAAGTTGATGAGTGTCTCAGACGATTTTAGTTATCACTTTAACACGTGTGTTTAGAGATGTTGAAAAACACCGCATATTGTTTGGGATAACACTCGTCATATATACGAGTATATGGGTGTCCACCGCTGGTTGAAGTATATGTGGGTGGCCATAGGAGTATCTGTCAACGGTGATTCCTACTTTTTCCTTGGATACTTTGTGGTTCTCCATTTTTAATAAAATTGTATATATTTTCTTTGTCTTAACCAGTATTTATTTAATCAATTCAACATGTTTCGGCTATATGCTGATCATGATCGTGATGCCTTTGAAAAATAAATTGTAAACTATTTTCTCGATGGTTACTTTGTTATTGTTACTATTTTCCATTATGATTAAAATAATGAGACTTAATATCATGCGTGTATGACGAGATGCGTGAACGTAGAGGAAGCAGGGATTGTATGTCAGGATAGAGACAAGTGGGGCTCCATTCTTTCTACCTACCCCTATCGCGAAATGGCGTATTGTTATGTATGTATTAAATGAAAATAATTTTTTCTTTGTATTTTATCACACTTTATATTACGAGTGAACTATTTTATTTATTCAAAAATTGAAATATTTTCTTCGGATCTTATTTTTGAATTTGATTTTGAATTAAAATATTTTAGGTACTCAAAATAAGTAATTGGTTAGATACGTATCTAACATATGCGCGACAATGCAACAAATAATTACGATATTAATTATAATATTAAAAAAAATGCTTGAAAAATTGCAAATTGAGAAAGATCACATCCAATCACGACCAAAATTATGACAAATAAATTACATCACAATAAATAAATATAACAAATTAATCACGGTAATTATCACAACAAATACATATTTATAAATTGCTACAAAAATACGGTTTTAATAAAATAATTGATTTACAAATTAAAATTTTGTTTTTAATTACTTTTTTAAGGTATTCGTGACTATGGCCAGCCTATGACTGAAACATGTTGAATTTTAAATAAATATTGGTTAAGATGAAAAAAATAAATATAATTTTAGTACACTTTTTCTTTTAAGCTTTTCCATTGATTTCTTGCCGGTTTTGTGGCGACATTAACCGTAGTAAAACCGCACTACACCTTCTGTGGTCTTGTGAATACTTATCGCTGTCCGAGGTTTCATTTAAATATCATTGAGGATGCACACTTTGCGGTATCACGTAACGTTTATATCGCATATTTCGTCTAAATATTTACCATTGTTTGAAAATGCGAAAATGGTAGACATATTACGCGGCATTGTCGTAGGCTTTCACGACCAAGAGATTCGCAAGTCAAAGGCTTTTGGGCACTCGTGTTGTGTTGTAACATTTTTTTTGACACGTTTCGGGTCACATTGCGGTGTCCATCTTCAGGGCGAGCTGTCAGCCTGACTTTAACAAACAAAAAATTGACACGAAACTGCACCAGATTCATTGTCAGATATTACCGAAACTGAAACTTCAGACAGTCTTTACATCATATGTACCCACTCTGTAATGTCTCCGTTAATTCTAGCGTTTAATGTCAAGCAATATAGTAAGTCGACTGCTCAGATAAGTTTATTGTCTGAAATTACCGAAACTGAAACTTCAGTCGGTCTTTACATCATATATACCCACCCTGTAATGTCTCCGTGAATTCTAGCATTTAATGCCATGCAATATAATGAGTCGACTGATCAGATCAGTTTAGTGTCAACATTATGTAAATATCACCTTATTAATGAAATCAATTATAAATGCTTTACATTTATTTTATAGCATCTATATAAAGATCTTAATAAATATATTTATGAATATAAATTTAAAGATCTGTATAATATCTATTGAAATATTTTATACAATATATAGTTGCTTTATATTTATTTTATAAATCTCTTAGAAGAATCTGTGGTAAAACTATGTATAAAACAGATTACGATACATAGATATAAGGAATTAATGCGGAGCGGATGCAAGGGTGAATAAAAATATGAAGTGAGATGTATTGACATAATCAGGTCATGTAGAACGGATGGATGCTGAGAGGCTAGTACGGAAGATCTATGACGCAAATGTTGAAGGTATAAAATACAGGGGTTGTACAAGGAAAACGTGGCATGATCAGATCTACCAAATATTGGTGGATGATTTGCAAGTCAAAGACTTTTGGGTAGTCATGTCGTGTTGTGACACTTTGTTTGCCAACGTTTCAGACCACATCACAGGGTCCAACTTCAGAGCGAGTCTATGTAAAAAAGCACACAGACAGACTCGCTCTGAAGTTGTTGTCCGAATTGTATTAGTTAACACACTTGTCTACGGTGCGGTACTCTCACCTAGTACTTAAGCAAGCACCCTTTCACACCATAGTTAGGCTGCCTTTTTACACAGACAAAATCGCCCTGAAGATGGGCACTGCAGTGTGGTATTATAATACTTAGGTATTGGGAATGCCTAAATCGAAACTGAATTGTGAAATCGGAACCGAGATAGTGGGAAGTTATGTTAGACACAACTAATATGCAAGTCAAAGTTTCGGACCACACTTCAGTGTCCACCTTCAGGGCGAGTCTGTCTGTGTAAAAAAGGCAGCCTCACACAGACAGAATCTGACCCTGAAGATGGACACTGAAATGTGGTCCGAAACGTTGGCAAACAAAGTGTCACAACACGACATTACTACACAAAAGTCTTTAACTTGCGAATCTCTTTGCCGTGAAAGCCCTAGAAAATACTTATTTGGTGGATGACTCCATCCGAAGTCGTAATCATCACAGATAATTTATGAGGAGATGTATTAACGTGATCGTAAGTTGAGTAAGTTGGAGTGTATCGGTTCATTCATATCAACTTTTAATCGCTTGCGTAATTAGGAAATGAGGACGCGCTGATCGATATTAATTTAATTTCGTACGTACACAAATTCGTGCTGTCTTTAATCGACGAACAATCTCATCCGACAAGTTAATTTCATCTGTACTCAGTTTCAGGAGTAGTGAACTCAAATGGAATTCCGAGACGAGCGTATCAATTAAAACTTTTAGTTAAGAAGATATATTGTGCGAAAGTTTAGAAAATTAAATACGGCTGTACCTGCTTATAAATTCATTATTATTACTAATAATAATTCCTTCTTTTCCTACCAGCGTCTGTCGCTCGCTGATCTTACCTCGGTAAGAAATATATGCCTCTGAGATCAGTCTCATATTAAGCACTATGAAATAAGTATTTTTTTTTCTTCTTATACTGCACATGAGACACCATGTCACCATTATCCGTCTGGGCCTGTAACACTGCACAATTACACATGTAAATGCTGTGTAGCAGTCGAAGAAGATATTGAAATCCTGGTTATTCAGTTCTAGTCACGAAACATGGATAAATCCATTTCACGTGGCTAACAATACTGAACGGTGGTATTGCTCCAGGACGATACAAGATCTACCACTATTTTCCAGTTCAGAGTGAACATATATTTTTAAATGCATTTTTTGCTGTTTTTTATTTTTTTTAATGTACTTTTTACACATATATTTAAAACCTTAATAGAAAAATGCATTTTTACATACATTTTTTTTCACTCCGGCTGGATTTGTACCCGCGACCTCCAGCGCTCCTCCAACGCTTGAGTCTAGTGCCTTTTAACCACTCGACCACGAGTAAAGTAATGGCCGGATGATGCCTCATCCCCAAAATTTACATCAACTACATTTATTTATTTATTAACTTACCATTCATTTTTTAAACAGTACATAGTACCAATGATAAAAAGATGTACTGAAATATAATAAAGGTAAGTCTAAACAAAACCACAAAAACCTAATAATACAGACAAAACACATTTACACATGAAGAAGAAAATATAAGTAGTCAGTCATACATACATAGTCAAAAACTACACTATACAACACAATTATTGGTGGATGGCTCTGTCCGCAGTCGTAAAAATCATGCATAAAATCTAACCACTTCCAAATAGGAGTAGGCAGAGAGGATGGAGTGCCACTTATATTGTTCAAAAGCCTTTACACCGAGTAGTATGTTTTGTTCAGTAGTGAGGCCCAGGTGTATGAAATATATCCACGCTATCTGGTAACTCAATCAGTAATCGAGTCCTAGCCAACGGCAATCGATCCACTGTATTGGTTCTGTCATATGAAATATGTAAGAGATTATGCTGACGTGCCCTAGAGTAATTTAGTAACACAGGGGCAGACAGGCATTCCAGCATTTTTGGGTTGTCGGCGCGTCTCCGAATATGAAGAATGAAATGTAGCATCAAGTACATTATATGGAGAAGATAGTTTTAGATGGCGAAGCAAATGTTGATCGTACAAAATACAGAGGTCGCCCAAGGAAAACGTGGTATGATCAGATCAACCAAATATTGGTGGATGGCTCTGTCCGCAGTCGTAAAAATCGCAAATTATGCATGAGGAGATGTATGAACGTGGATGAAGCAAGAGATGTATGCCAGGATAGAGTGATGTGGCGCTCGATCCTCTCTGCCTACTCCTACGGGGAAACGGTGTGTGCTGTATTGTAACTACATTATAAATATTTGTGGCTCGTCGGTCAACTGTAATCTACACAGTTTCCACAAAATTCTCGATTATTCTCTTCGCAGTGGATGCACTTTGACCATTTTGTTATTAATAATTCAATCCACGTCGGCCTCGTGTACGAGTGGTTAAGACACTTGACTAAAGCGTTGAAGGTCGCGGGTTCGAAATCCTCCGAAGTGAAAAAAATAATATAAAAAACATTTACCGATTCCGATTTTAAAAACGTGTGTTTAAAAGTACATATTTAAAAAATCAAAACAGCAAAAAAGTGTATTTAAGAACATGTATATTCACTCTGGACTGGAAAAGAGTGGTAGATCCTTTATCACTCTGGAGTAATACCACCGTTCAGTGGTATACGCTGCTACTAAATTGGATTCATCCATGTTTCATGACTAGAACGGAATAACTAGGTTTTCAATCTCACCTCTGATTGTTACACATTATTTACACGTGCAATTGCACTGACTGTTACAGACACAGAGATGGATGATAGTGTTA
The DNA here is from genome assembly GCA_026537445.1 of Silvatares holzenthali. Classification (NCBI taxonomy): domain Eukaryota; kingdom Metazoa; phylum Arthropoda; class Insecta; order Trichoptera; family Pisuliidae; genus Silvatares; species Silvatares holzenthali. The sequence goes on from JAPMAF010000945.1 coordinate 6,462, forward strand.
TGGTGTCTCATGTGTAGTATATGATAAAATAAATACAATTTGTGATACGTAGCATTCAAAATTTCACCATTTTCGAAACAATATCTTACATTAAGTAGGTGTTGTTGTATCGAAAAGCGATCAATTTTTAATGATGGTGGACATCTAATATCGAGCTGTTTTACCTACTTTCTTGGACTACAATGATGAAAACATTAATTAACATGTTAAAATAGTTGTTCTTTCATATTATACAGTATATGAAATGATTCATTATCCACTTGATATATTATATGTTGGATAATTAAATAAATGGTGATTATGGCAATGGACATTAAATATTTTTTATTAAAAATAGAGAACCACATAGTAACCGAGGACGAGGTGAAATATTAAATGATTTGTACGTTTTCTACGAATTCAATATTCATTGACATTATTTATGTATTATTTCTTATCGTTATTCTGTACAGTATTTTCGTACTAATTTTACAATGGTATAATGTTCGTAGGTCTCGTGTTCGAGTGGTTGAGATATTTGACATAAGCTTTTTAGGAACACTGGAGGTCGCGAGCTCGATTCCCGCTGTGAAAATTTAAATATGTAATTTTCGATACAGATTTTATAAATATGTATGTGAAAATATGTTTAAATAATAAACAAAACCGGCAAATATGAATTTTAAAATATTTCACTCTGGAATGGAAAAGAGTGGTAGAACTTGTATCGCTCTGGAGCAATAGAACTGGAGTGACTAGAACTGAATAACCAAGTTTTCTTTCTCTCCTACTGCTGTACCGCATTCACATATGCAATTGCACTGGATGTTACAGGTTTAGCCGGATGGTGGTGTAATTCACGTGGAATAGGTTTATCTTTGTTGTATTTATATTTGATTTGTTTAGTGACTTTGATTTATATTTGATTTGTTCAGTGACTAGAACTGAATAACCAGTTTTTATTTCTCTTCTCCTACTGCTGTACAGTATTTACATGTGCAATTGCACTGAATGTTACTGGTTTAGACGGACGGTGGTGCCTCACGTATAGCGAAAACATAACAAAAAAGCTTTGGTACTGAATAGTATTGTCAAATAAATTATAACCTTATAATATAAATAGTGTATTGACCAAATTAAACAGATCATTGAGAAATAAATTATTGGAAGGAGAACAATGAAGGATCAATAAACTCCAACAAAAATTCAGAGATAAGAGATAGAGGAAAAAACAAACAAAGAACCACAATAACTACTCTGTGAGAAAATGATGATTGTTTGGACGACTGTTTAATACCACATTCATACGGTTCCCGAAGTAGTTGTGGGTCCCGGGAACAACAAAAGATGTCCGGCTGTTCGCGTTTTTTTATCTTATACTTCACATGGGACACCATGTCACCACCATCCGCCTGGGTCTGTAACATACTTACAATTGCACATGTAAATGCTGTGTAGTAGTCGGAGGAGAGATTGAAACCTGGTTATTCAGTTCTATTCACGAAGCATGGATAAATTTATTTCACGTGGCTTACATTACTGAACGGGGGTTATTGCTCCAGGGCGATACAAAATCTACCACTCTTTTCCAGTCCAGAGTGAATATGTATTTCTAAATGCCTTTTTGCAGTTTTTGATTTATTTTAATATATGTTTACACATATATATTTGACATCTGAATAGAAAAATGCTTTTTAATACAATTTTTTATTCCAGCGGGATTCCAACCCGCCACCTCTAGCGTTCCTCCAACGCTTTAGTCTAGTGCCTTTAACCACTCGACCGCGAGGCCGACAAAGGTGCTAGGTGCTTGTGGGTATTACAAGTTTTGATGGGGCTGTTACCATATGGCATAGTGATTGTCATTTTTTTTAATTTCAATCATTTGACATCAGTCGTACGAATGATTTGTTTCTGATAATAATAATGAATTGACCGTCAAAGTACACCAGTAAAAATGGGGCTAAATTGTAATATTCCGCCGTTGTGAGGGCGCTCTTTACAAGGACAATAAGTCTTTAAAACTTCAAGTATTCAGTGGGAGTTTTCTTCTTCTGGACTTTTTTTCGAAAAGCCTAAAATCTTTGCTCTCAATTTTATTAATTACTTTCGCTTCTGTTATTGCGAAGTAACCGTATTAATTTTCCAATTTTTTCCCCCCGGCACAAAACCTCGTATCTAATTTAGAAAATTTAATATCAAACAAATTACTACCGAATAAAATGCCTACAGTCTCGTGTATTTTCTTTACATTGTGGAGCAATATTAAAATGAGAAATGTTTCTTTTGAAATTTAATTATTAAAGGTAGAAATGATTGACGTGGCTGAACTTCACCGACTACATAATACGTGTACATGTGTACCTTTGATAATAATTGTTGAACAACAGAAATGTACGGAGCACGTACTACAAACCTTTCAAGTTGTCATGTATTGAATTCTCTTTGATGTGAGACCGTTTTTTGATTGGCATATAGAAGTATAATATTGTATACAAGACTTTTTATTGCTTATTGTTTATTATCACTCGTAATTATTTCGAGTTATACGGCTTTCGATACCTTAGCGTGAGGTCGGGTAAAAATGGTCCACTTCTAATATTGTAATTATATTCACAAAAGAGATAAAAACTTCCACGAGAACTATCGAGTTTCGACTGGTTGTATTTTTTTATTTTCTTGTATGTTACAAATGAGACACTACGATACCACCTCTGTCTGGGTCTGTAACATTAAGTGCAATTGCACATGTAAAAGCTGTGCAGCAATCGGAGAACAGATTAAAATCTGATTATTCAGTTGTAGTCACGGTTTTTTTTTATTTATTTGTCTTACAGACACCAACAGAATATTAGATAAAACATAGACAAACAATTTTTATATTTATCTCCAAAGACTTTAACAATTTTTATATTTATCTTCAATGCTCCAGTGACAGGTGTCTATCACATAATCATTGCATAGAAATTCTTAAATTGTAATTTAACTAAGTGTTGTCCCAGGCGCAGTATATTGCGGTATTGTCACCATCTCTATAGTATCCACTCGCAATATCATCTATACTCATGTACAATCACATATAGCGCTATAATATTTTATTTGTTTAATACATACATACACAACATCACGCCTTTTCGCGATAGGGGTAGGCAGAAAGAATGGAGCGCCACTTAGTTCTATCCTGATACACATCTCTAGCTTCCTCTGCATTCATACATCTCGTCATACACGCGCGTCGGTTATTAAGGCTCCTCTTTTTTTCAATGCACCTGTATTGACAGGGGGTTTATCCCAGTCCAATACAAAGCCGCGTCGGTTTAACCCTTTTAAGTACATTTATAAATCTTAAGTGCTTTACAGTGAGTATACAGTGCTCTCATATTTATGGGTATTTCTGTTTAACTACACAAACACTAAAAAGTTATTAAACGTAAATTATACCTATATAAAGTCGCGTTTAGTTTTGTACAGTGCATTTCAGTACTTCTACACTACTGAATTACTCGCCGGATCCCCTCAAACAATCAAGTATAGTACCTCCTGCAGCAGTGTCCTGGACCTGATTCTTCTCCCCAATACCACCGATCTCCGTTGTGCCTGCTGCTACAACCACCAACGTCATTGCCTTCTACACCCTCGATTTCCATAGTGCCTGCTGCTAAACGTCATTCACCGGACCTACTATTTGTTTAATGAATAATTTATTAAGCGCCGTTTTCGTAAAAAAATATTTCAAGGGCGCTGTACATATTATACTTATATTTATACTTATATAAACACGAAACATGGATAAATCCATTTCACGTGGCTTATAATACTGAATGGCGGTATTGCTCCAGGGCGATAAAAGATCTGCCACTCTTTTCTAGTCTAGAGTGAATTTAAATGAATTTTTTACTGTTTTTTGTAATATGTATTTTGACATTAGTGTTTTTAAAATCTTATTTGAAAAATACATTTTGATATTATTATTTTTTTCACTCCGGTTGGATTCGAACCCGCGGCCTATAGCGTTTCTCCAATCCTTCAAGTTTCTTAACCACTCAACCACGAGGCCGACAAGTAATTTCAGCAGTTTATTGTTAAATTTAGTTCTTTTTCGAATTTTCATTAATTCCTTTCGACCGAATATATGATGCGAACCTACCATTGGATGGATTTACAACTGCTGTATAGAAGAATAGAGCATTATTTGTAAACAAACATGGATGTGGTGCTGGCAGTATCGGGTCTCTAAAACAATTGTCAGAACCACGTGAACTTATGTGTCCCGTTCTGAAAATAAGTGATTTGGGTTGAATTAGGAATATAAATAAATATACAAGAAAACAACAGGTCTTCTGGAAAGATTGTGCTCTAACACCAAGTATAAAATTTTAATTCGAATTCTTTGTCATCACTTAAGTCACCCAAGTATCTTAAGAATCTCCTTGACTCTGTGCAGAGGCATGCGGTTCGTTTTAATAAATAATCCAGCCCTCACTAGGCCTTCTGCCGTTAGAGCACAGAACAAAGATCGGGATGATCTGCTTGTTTTACCGATATTTTCAAGGAAGGTGCTTTCGGGAACTGGCATCACTAAATCCTCGGGTTGTAGAGCTACGCGTTTTGTGAATGCCCGTCACTCAGTTGATATTGAGTATATGAGAACTAATAAATTCTAAGTCTTTCTTATGAGAAACGGCCTTGCTGTGGAATGACCTTCAGTCGTCTGTTTTCTCCTACCTATAACATGGACCTCTTTAAGTCCCCCAGTAATTCTACCTTATCTCTAAGTTTTCCTTATTTCACATAACGTCTTATGATGCTATAAGTGTGCTTCGGTGGTGCCTTCTATTCGGGAATACGTTTAGAAAAATCACTATATAATGATAATGAGTCGTGAAGGGCTAGAACCTTTAAATATATAAGTGGTATTAGACAAAGTCACAATAAAACGTTTGTTTTTTTAAATGAATTAGCACAAAGTAATCACTGATAAAATTCAACATTAGATAGTCGTATTTAGAAACTAGAGAGATTGTGAAGGAGTGACGAGAGATGGAATGTAGTCCAAAACGTTGGCAAACTAAGTGTCACAACACGACATAACTACCCAAAAGTCTTTGACTTGTGAACTTTTAATGAATTTACACTGGCAACGTAGATTGAAATAATTTCAGTAGTAGTAACAAGATAACGTTTCCCAATATCAACCCAAGTACATTTGTAGCGTACATTTGTGTAATAGGATTCAATCCAATTTAGGTAGGCGTGTGAGCTCGGTTGATAGTGAATAATTAGATTTCTCGTGTGTCAATGTTTATTCAACATTTCAGGAAAATGCACATTTCCAACGTGCGCTTTAACGTTTCGACTGAAAATATGCATAATACCTTATGATAAGTTATTGCCTGGTGACTGAAAATCGTAATCCATCATACCAGTTCATAGTGACGAAAAATTGCATTTGAAATTTACACATTGATGGGTTTCGATCCTCTCTGACACTTGAGTTTAGTGAACTTTTATAATTAATATACCACGACATCATCATCCTTCTGCATCTATAATATTCAGTGCAGTTGTACGTTTAAAGGCTGTGTAGTAGTCGGAGGAGAGATTCAATTTCAGGTTTAGTCACGAATCATGGATAGATCCATTTCATGTGGCTTACAATTCTGAACGGTGGTATTCCTCCGATACAAGATCACCAATCTTTTCTAGTCTAGAATGAATATAATATTTTAAATGCAGTTAATTTTTTAAGTTTATATTTTTACTAACGAGATGCGTTAACGTGGAGCAAAGATCAGAACAGAGACAAGTGGCGCTCCATTCTCTCTGCCTACCCCTATAGTGAAATAGATTAATGCTTTGTATGTATGT
>JAPMAF010000947.1:0-12306 GCA_026537445.1 Silvatares holzenthali
GATACTTTATATAAATTCAATGTTAATAAAATATTTAAGTAACAATGTACAGCGCTCTTGAGGGGATTTTCTCACGAGAACAGCGCTTTAAAAATGATCCATTAAATAAATAAAATAAATTGATCATATAGAGCGATGTGCAGAAAGAATAGTACAGATCACACACTATTCTAAGAGATTTCTCTTCAACAGCATTTATTCTATTTTCTCTCCTCTTCCACCAGGTCCAAGCTACACTTCTGTGCATCAAAGATTGAACCAATTCTCTATCATGCAATTTTATTAATTATTATAACTGAGTTAATAAAAGCATTTACAAGCTAGCGGTAAAATTTTACAACAGAGTATGATTCATATATTTTTTGTGTTACGCCATATATGTTTGCCGTTGCAGTTTCGGAGCCATTCTGTCCGTGGATGGTTGAACTGGTAATGGAAGTGTATGGTGCTGGTGTTCGGCTCCTAATTCCTCGCCTTCAGCGTCTCTGCGCTAGATATTTGAGGGCTGGCATCAGCACAAACACTGTTTTGCATGCGCTCGCCGCAGCTCATTCCCGACGCTTGTTGGCAATAAAGGAATACTGCCTGAGGTATTAGAAATATATTCAATTCAACTGTAAAATATTTCATAACCTCACATTTCAATTTTAAGATGGAACTATTAAAAAAATCATTTAATACATCTATTACAGTGCTGTTAAAACATATGTAATCGAAGTAATTTCAAACAGCATTAGACACAGATATAAATGTTGCTATACTAATAGACCCATCGAAGTTTTGTTTTCGGTTTCAGCCAAAAATGCTGGTTGCAAGTGCAATTCGTCCAAAAATTTGTGGTAACTTCAACTAGGCTGAAACTAGCATTTCGAGAGTTTGATGTAATGATACATGACAAATTCAGACTTTTTAACTATGATTACTAGAACTACTAAGTTCGGGATACATTCAGAATATTTTTGATATTATATCTATATATAGATTGTTAAAATTTTTGTTTTACCAATTAATTATAATGAAAATAACAATATTATTTTAATAGAGAATATACATATAATACATTATTGAAGAATCAGATTTCGTAGATATTTCTTAAAATACAGTAGTTTTATGGGCCTCTTTTTTTTATAAAAACATTTTTTTATTTAAAAATAAAGTGATTTACTAAAAAACAAAGTCTTGTATTTAATCGAATAATCTATTACAAATATAGGAAAAAAACTAATTTTAGGGTATTATGTAAATTTATTAAATTTAACTATATTTTATTTTAACTACATAAGTTTCGGTTTCGGTTGAAACTAGAAGAGGGTTAGAATATTCGGTTACAGTTTCAACTGAAAGACGTGTTTCGGTAGACTGTACATATTAATTTATTTACTTTTTATTTATTATTTATGCAGCATATCTACCTTTAACATGAGAGAAAAAACAATGATTATGATATTGCACAAAAAAAAATTTTAGTTTCACATCATTTCATTACTGATTTGTTTTGACAGAAGGTTTTTAATACCTCCTCTCCGAAATCATATTAATTCAGTAAATTGTTTGTGCTTATAGGTTCATCGTGAAGGAATCCAATTATAACCAAATAGTAATGTCTTCAGACTTTGAAACATTGGAGCAGACACTTATGGTGGAAGTCATCAGGAGGCAACAGCAGCCTGCTCCCCGGTGCGCCCCCGACCCAGCAGATGAAGTCAGTGAAGGTTAGTGTGTAATGGAAATTCAGACTAATACAGTCTGGTTACTTTGTTTAGAGTAGCATGTGCGCTGTAATGACTGCCACATGTGAATTTGTATGGATTGGTTACTCCTGGTTTTCATGATACTTTTATTAACAAATTAAATATTCAAAGTTAATCGAATTTTAGCTCACAATAAGTGGATTTCAAAATTGCCTAAAGTGTCATTTTCATATAACTTTTGCCTTAGTGTAACCACGTGAATTATGTTTTTCAATAGAAAATAACAGCCAGTGCACCACTAGTCGAAAATGTTTCAGAGGTTTTTACGACATCTGTGCCCAGTGTGTTGTTATCACAAGCAAAAGAACAATAGTGTGAGGTTCCAAATATTGTGCATTCTCTGGTGAATTTTTATTAGTCAACCCTTACTTTTAAACATCTGCAGTTACGACCTCAGTCCCGTGTCCAAATGTTTTTGGTTCTCTTCAAGTGTAATGAGTATGACATTTCTAACATATTCGGGCACCAAAATAATCATCCATAACGGTACAACACAACTACACTGAACCGACAAATAGTAGCCGAAAATATTATGGAAAAATAGTCTCACAATAGTCATATGACAAAAATAGTTTTAGATAGTCATATATGATAAAAATAGTCTAATATGTTGACTGAAGCCAAGCACCTCTGGATAACACGTCTTGGCAGCTGTAGCTGCAGTTGTTCCATCAATGGAACTTTCACTTTTTTAAAAAGGTATGTGTAAAAATATATTTAAAAATGCATTTAAAAAAATTTGTATTCACTCTAGACTGGAAAAGAGTGGTAGATCTTGTATTGCTGTGGAGCAATACCACCATTCAGTATTGTAAGCCACGTGAAATGAATTTGCCATGTTTTGTGGCTAGAACCGAATAAACAGGTTATCAATCTCTATCAGTCCTACTGCTACACAGTATTTATATGTGCAATTGCACTGAATGTTACAGACCCAGACGTATGTTGGTGTCAATGATAAAAAAAACGTTTATTACAAAATAAATAAAAATATATCCTTTCAACTTTAACTTCCACACTATTTCTTTGGATGTCTTGTATAATACAATACACCAACACGCCGTTTTTCCCAAGAGGTAGGCAGAGAGGATCGAGCGCCATACCACTCTATCCTGGCGTACATCTCTTGCCTCATCCACATTAATATATCTCCTCATGCATACTCTGCGATTTTTATGACTACGAACACAGCCATCGATTAGTTAATCTGTTCATGCCGTGATTTCCTTGGATTTATTTTTTTGAATAATACATTATTTCTTTTTTTATTGCAGCTGGCACCACCTTAGAGCAGGATATGGCAGTATTTCTGCAAAGCGGTGGAAAAGAACTGTGTGACTTGTCTCTGGTTGTGGGTGGAGTAGTCGTTCCAGCTCACAAGGCCGTTCTGGCCGCCCGGTGTGCTTACTTTGAAGCCATGTTCCGTTCCTTCATGCCAATAGACAACACTGTCAACGTATGCGTTTCTTTTGTAATTCCATATATATAGACCCTCACTCTAGGTGTTATGTAAAGAAGTCAGTGCACTTGGCCTACAGGTGCATTCGTGAACAGCTGGTATGCTGTATGTTTGAGTAGAATCAATTCATGACTATTGCCTAGTGGAACTTTGTGGCTATTTATTTTGTTCATTTAACTGTACTATTTAGCACCAAAGAAACAACTATTATATAAAAATATTGTACAATAGCGCAAAAATACTGATAAGGAACATGTATAATAAGCACAACAATTATATATAAAATAACGATAAAGAACAGTACATAAATAATAATAAATACTGAATTTGTAAAATACTCAAAAAAATATTAAGTTATAAATATTAAATGATTTAAGTATTTTGTATATTATAGTTGGATTACTCGCTTCACCAAGGTAGTAGCACTTGAAACATTATACAACATGAATTCGCACTCCTCTCGAGAACAACACTCCAATTGTAGTTTTCTTTTTTAAATAAACTCTTTGTATATTCATTTTTATATTGCTAATTTATCAGTAGTCCATATCATTATTAATGCAATGTCAATAAAATATTAATAAGTTAAACCTTTTATTAAATTTTCCATTCTTTTAAATAGCATTTTCTGAATCTTTTTTATAATATCACTCGAATATGACATCATAATGACTTTATAACGGAGTTCCATTATAATTATATTTTCAGATTCAAATATGTGATATCTGTCCATCTCGAGAATCGTTTGATTCTCTCATGAGATACATTTACTATGGAGAGACAAAAATGCCTCCGGAAGATTCTCTCTATCTGTTCCAAGCGCCATTTTATTACGGTAAAATTATAACAGCTCTCTAACTAACACTGTAGATTTATTGTTACTATTGCGAAACAAGTAATGCATCATTTTGTTTTCAGGTTTCACAAACAATCGCCTTCAAGCATTCTGCAAACAAAACTTGGAGAATAACGTGACGTATGAGAATGTTTTACCCATATTGCAAGCAGCCGATAAGATGCAAGCGACAGATATAAAGAATTATGCTCTCAGCATGATCGTACACAACTTCTCTAAGGTATTATTATATTTCAACCTTGAATGATCGTATAGATGAATGATTGAAGTATGTTGGGGGTACTGTACAGAGCTCAGAGATTTTTCAATGGTCATGACTCTTTGTAATTTAGAATTTACCTCCGGACAAAGGCACCTGAAAAGTGATCTTTTTGACTTTGTTATGATGAACCTTTCCTTTCACATGTGGAATAACCTGCTAGCGTATATGTAACTCTTGAGTAGATTTAATTTTAAAACACACACAATGTATGCAGCAGCTTATGTGGTTTTATTTTCAAAGATTTAGTTTCATTATTGATTGATTGTTTGAAATGTATTTTTCAGGTCGCTAAACTTCCTCAGTTGAAGAAACTCAGCAAGGACCTGCTCCTGGACATTATTGACGCCTTTGCTGATGAAATGTCCGAAGCCAGGGTCTGCCAGGATATGTCATCAGCCAGTTTGCACAGTGAATAATAAGGAGAGTCACTAAACCATTAACCGTAGAATATAAAATCTATTCAGATTCAGTATAGATCCTTTATTTGTAAATGTAGCTATCCTGTTACGGATATATACAAATATATTAATGTTAGTAGAAATAACCATGGCAAAGGAAATGTTGCATTAATGGAATGTCAAAAACTACACTATAGAAGAGTGACTGCATGTAATAACGTTAATGGCGCCATGCACTTGAAAATGGTCAATAAAGTATTCTCTACCCTTCTGCATTGCAGTGTAATGTAAACTTAGCAAAAAATTAAGAAAATGGAATAAATGTAGTTGAACGAGTGATTTCATAAAAAAATAATATGTCAGAGAAGAATGTCAATAAAAAATTAACAAACATAAATGTCATGAAAGCTAGACATGTCGAGTGAATGGTGATTGAAAGAATACTAAAATGTTGGTAGAGCAATGAACATAGTTGGTAGAGCAATTCGGAGAAGACCTAAAAGAACTTGGCAGGAACAATTCTTAATGTGAGTAAATTTAAGAGTTTCAACAACTGTTGTCCATGTATGACGAGATGGATGAATAAGGAAGCGAGAAATGTATGGCGAAACAGAGATAAGTGACACTCCATTCTCTCTCCCAACCCCTATTGGGAAATGGCATAGTTATATGTATATACAAAAACCTTTTGGAAACACAAGAAGAAATAGAATAAAGAAGGAGCATGGAGATCCAAATGTTTCAAATGAGTATTGAGAGATGTGGAAGTATATGATAGAAGCATGTACTTGAATATTTCCTGACTTGAGATCTCTTCGGAAGTAGAACTTTCAATATATTGGTAGTGTGACTAAACAAACCTTGTTTATATGAATTTTGCTAATTTGAAACCACTTACAATTTGAATTAATGTACATTGGACAACAGTTTTCATGAATTGTAGAGGGTTTTGTATTGTCGTAGTTGGATATTATAAATCGAGAGGTTTGATCATAGCATTTCTTACTTTGTTCCTGGTTGTGCAGTATTACAAACATGATGAATGATGTGATTTTAAACATGTCTGTTTAACTTTAATGTTATTATATATTTAACTTTAATAATATTATTTTTTTAATCATAAAATACAGTCAAATTCTATTATCATCATCTGAGAAACCGAAACTATCTATCTGGTTTCGAGATTGGAGTATACTCGCATCTTCAGTACACACTGGTGTACTGCAGTGCTCTGTTCTGGGATCTCTATTGTACATTTTGTACACTAGAGAATTATACCAAATAATTCAATCATTCGGATTGTGTATTGCTACATAAATCTATTTGTATACCGAACTGGATGAGTCATACAATGGAATTGAAAGGGGATATTTCTTTCAGCGGTGTCAAACCAAATTAACATCAGTTTGCTGATATCATTCTTGTTTATCAGATTACAGAAAGATTTGAGATATGTGAAGCTTTTAATACAGTACACTAATCAATCAGAGCCCGCTTCTCCAAACGGGTAGACAGAGAGGGTTGAATGCTACGCATTCTATCCTGACATACATCTTTTACCTTACCTATGTTCGTTCATTTCCTTATGCATTCTCTGTGATTATTATGACTGCGAATACAGCCATCAATTAGAATTTGGTTAATCTGATCATGCTTTGATTTTCTTGAATGGCCCCTCTGTCTCATACTTTATATTTTTGCATTATAAATTTCCATATTAATCTCCCTGTATCCATTCATTCTACATGTCCGAACCATCTCGACGAATTCCTCTTGATTTTGTCAGTAATATTTGCACTCCATATTTTTTCCTTGTATCTGTATTCCTTTCTCTGACATATATTGTTTTATCACACATTCTTCTAAGCTTTCAACATTCTCATAAACTGTAAAGGGTTTTGAATTATCAATACAAAACTTAACCAACCTTGTGAAGTTGACAAGGCACATGATTAAAGCATTGGATTTCAATCTCTCTTCTGACTGCTACACAGCATTTACATGTGCAATTGTACAGTATGATACAGACCCAGACAGATGGTGGTGTCATGGTGTCTCATGTGTAGTATAAGATAAAAAAAATTGGAGGTCACGGGTTCGAATTCCACCAGAGTGATAATTTAAATTCAGATTTTAAATATATTTAAAAAAAAAGTATTCGAAAAATCAAAAATAGCAAAAAATGCATAGAAAATATACATTGAAAAAAGCAGCAAAAATACATTTAAATATAATCGTATATTCATTCTGGACTGGAAAAGAGTGGCAGATCTTGTATCGCCCTGGAACAATACCACCGATCAATATTGTACAACATGAAATGGATCTTTCCATATTTCATTTCCAAGAACCAGGTGTCTTATCCTCTTACTGCTGCAACTGCACTGAATATTAAAGTTCTGGAGTGATGGTGGTGTTGTGGTGTCTCGTGTGTGGTGTGATACCTTCAAAAACTAATTGAATTTGGCTGTTTTATGAAGCGATTATTTTATATCATATGTGTAATGCAATCAGTTGAATTTTTGTGATTTCTTAATAAGAACGATATATTTTAGCTTTAGTCTATAATAGACATCAATAATTATTAAGCACAAAACTCTTGTGGCACAATTATTGTAATATATATTATGCCAGTTTTGATTATACTATTATTTATTAATTATCTGTGATTAATGTAACAATTAATTTTGTATTATTGTTATGTATTTGTACTATTAATTTTAAATTATTGTGTTAGCATGTTCTGCAACTTCTTAATGAAAGCTATCTAAGGTGAATGTACGTGTATGATGACATGTATTGAAGTGGCAAGCGGTGTGTCAGGATAGAGATAGGTGGCGCTCCATTTTTTCTGCCTACCCCTATCGAGATTCGGCGTGATGTTATGTATGTATGAATAAAAATTGGTACCAATTCAAGGAGCGTGGAGGATCTTTGTGTTGTCGCAAACTGACTGATCCTGACCGAAAGGAACTCTGAGTGCAGAAAAGGAACACAGAGTGTTCTCTTCAATTATTTCCTTTGGTATTTATAAATCTTTATATTCATTCTTACCATACCTTTTTTATTTATCACTTTCATCTTTATCCAACTATATTTTATGTTGAATTTAAAAAATATTTGCTTTGTGGTAATCCATATTTAGAAAGATTTTTTTTTATATTCTATATCTAATACCACATGTATTAATATTTTGAGTTAGACGCTTTTCGATTAGACAAAAAAATTGAAAATTCTTCCGATGTCAAAAGTCCATTTTGGGGAACAAGTTCACAATTTTTTTTTACATGTAACTACTCTGTATGCATATCCATACATGCATGGGTATCTGAATGCACCTTTATGTTTGATACTTATTTGCATTTTACTCTTTAAGTGATATTATATCTATATGGTAGAGAATAAATAGTTAAATTCCATATATTTTGTAACTTGTACAAACTTAAAAGATTTTATTTTTAAATATATGATATATTTAAAGGAATCTGTAGATACCTGAAAGAGGGGAAAAAAAGGATTCAAATGAATCTTATTGATATACATTTATGTTGAAGTAAGCTTTCTTCATTTGGTAAAAATTCTTTCATACGAGGGTAAGTCGAAAATTATCTGCACTTTCGTGAAAACAGACCTTGAAGGTAATCGGGGTGGTGGTTAATCGTTGATCTGGTGATTCTGTGAAGAGGTGTGTGGAGTTTTAAGACGATCGCATGAATAGTTCGTTAACTACGATAGCGTAAACAGTTTTACATAACATACAATTTTTATAGCTAGAGGGTGTGAAAGATGACTAACAGCAGAATACAGTGATAATGTTTTATCTTGTAAATTTTTTTTGGGGATTGAGAGGTTTAACAATGAACATATGAGCGTAACATAAAAAGAGAATGATGATTACGGCAGATATTCACCTGGATTACATCTTCTTTAATCATCAATCTTCAAATCGCTTATCAAATCATTTATGATCCAAGCTCTGAAGATCGTAGATTTGTTTCAGTCACAGACATTCAGGATGCGGTGGAAAAGTGATTTCACCATCAACCGAAAACCTTCCTCCCAGAAGGTATGTGGGAGCTTACGGTTCGCTGGACATTACATTACTATATCGAGAAATAATCACACTCTTGTACGCCTTGATAAATTTGTTGAACAAAAAGACTAGCTAATTTTTTACTTACTTACATATTTAAATAAGAAACAAAGTGGTTATTAAATGATTAACTGAGGATTCAGATTGAATTACTTGAGAAGTAATCTTTGTAAAGAAACCGTTGTAATTTAACCGCAAACTAAACAAACAGAGCTGCACTTCCAGACTGGAGTCAGCAGAATAATTAACTTTCAAATCTTCCACGCTTCAGCAGTAACTGTCATAAAATTAGGTGTTTAATTATAATCCTCCCGGTGTCCACATCAAACTGGATTCAGAACACAGTTTCCCACATTTATATTTTTTAAAATCCAACCTCAAGTGATGATGTTTAAATGATGCAATTATAGTTTATATTTTTTTCTTCTGAAAAACAGTATATTAATTTATAAATACACCTATTCGTTAAGCGAGTGTGAAAAATCATTTAGTAATTATTGATTGAAGAAAGTTTCAATTCCGACATCATAGTGATGCGAAACATTGGGCAATTCTATCTCCTAAATAAGGTGAATCTTAAACATTATAAATGACATTGTATTGATAAATCATATTAATAATGCCAAAAATATAATAAATGTTGATGTTTTAAATTCTAATGTGTGGAATTTTTTTCCTTCAATACGAGTATTAAATGTTAACTGTTATTAAGAAAATATCCATTAAAGTTATTTATCGAATGAATTGTTTTATTATCATCATTAGCATGATAGCCCTGAGTGGGCCGGCTGAATCATGTAATTCTCTCCACACTGATTTGTGTATGGCTTACATTCCATGGAATTATTTTTATGTTATGTCTTTTTATGATTTCTCTAAAGGTTTTAATAAGATGGGGTGGTTCACCTCATGCACAACTCGCAACCCGGAGGGCTGTGGGATTTTTCTTCCCTCGTTTAAATTATATACTTTAAATAGAATTATTTTATTAATTATGAGGTATTAAAAAGATTACATTCGAGAACACCTTATCAATTCCTGAAATTTATGACAAATCTGCCATCTTACAATCAACATTCCTAGGTTATTAGGTCTCAATAGTCACAAAATACATATAGCCCTATATAAATGTATGAAGAGCAATGGCTTGAAAATCTATATTTCATTCTACAGTAACATTACCTAAACCGGCTTACACTGTCTTAATTGTCCACATATAAAACCAATCGTAACGTTTCATCGACTACCTAATTATATTTCTATTTGAACATTGAATGATAGCTCGTCCTTTATTCCTCTAATAATCCTTCATTCCCTGGTTCGCCAAACTTGACTAAGAATATCTCTGGAGGATTAAAGTCACATCCCACACAAAAAATGCCTCATTATCTCGAGTTTTGTAATCTTGAACGGATTGTGGTGGTACATGTCATATTTGTTGTTTATATCGCGGATAGGATGTGTAATAATTGACACTATTCATAGTTAGAATGTGTTTGAGATTTAAAAAAAAAATAAAAAAGTTCTCTCTTTGAGTGAATTTATAAATAAAAATCCTGTAACTAAAGAGTATTTATAATAAGCGAAAGCTTTTTTAAACTATTGTAACATTAACTTTTGAAAGTGGGCAACATCTATGATTGCGGTTGTAAACCTTTTATGCATGTTTGCCAAGATACCCGAATAATGATTTTTAAAATTATTCTGCTGAACTGAAATATTCAAATTGTGTCGTAAAAGAGAGTTCATAAATAAAAGATACATTATTATAAGTCGTACGAACGCCTACCAAATTTTTATGCGTGCCATTTGTGATACGCCTACCATGAGTTTGTTACCGCTGATCCCAGTATATTTAGTTCCAGTAGCATAGTTCCCAGTGTAGTACACGAACTGTCAAAAGTATTGCTGGCTTTTTACTTGTTAGTTTTAGTTTGACGTTTCTCAGGATAGCGTGATAATTTAATAATCCGTTGCAATTTTGATCTAAAATGGCAGATAGACTAACGCAGTTGCAGGATACTATAAACCAAGTAAATATATTCGATTAATCTCGAGCATTTTCCGTTGTCACAAATTGTGGTTATTTACCTCTTGTTTATTTTAGCAAGCCGAACATTTCTGCAACAGTATTGGCGTCCTGCAACAATTTTCAACTCCTAGTAAGTTCCCCGGTTTCGACAGAAGCGGATCGCAGACGCCCAGTCAACAGCAGGGTCAAGAGGATTATGCTTTGCTGTTTGCGTCCCTGATATCGCGATGTGCGAAAGATATAGACGTGCTAATCGATTCACTGCCCAGCGAGGAGAGCTCTACCGAGCTGCAGGTGCAAAGCCTTCGGAGGTTGGAATCAGATAACAAAGAAGCTGCTGAAAAACTCGAAGCGGTAATTAAATAACATTCTATATTAGATAAGAAAAAAATTGTATTTAGGTGCCGAAAATTGAGCTTTAGATGTTAGAAAGGAAATATGAAGTGTGTATAGGGAACTAAACTCTATTCATTTATATAAATTTACAAAGAAATATTATTTTGTTCTTAACTCTATCTCATCAATTGAATCCGGAAAATGTGACGTTATTTATTCATTTTGTTAGTACTCATTTTCATTGCTCCATAGTCTTCATTCCAAAATCTATTTAATCCATATACACAACATTGCCGCCATATTTCCACATCAACCAGGCAAACCTATGGAATATATCATCCATTTTTGCTTGATACGATACAATATAAGATCATGCCACTTCTCCGAAGGAGTAGGCAGAGAGGATCGAGTACCACACCGTTCTATCCTGAAATACACCTCTTGTATCACCTCATCTACGTCTCATGTATTCTTTTTGATTATTGCAGTTACGATCAGAGCCATCGATACTTGGTTGTTATGCCATGATTTTCTTGAACGGCCCCTCTGCCACTTACTTTCTACATTTACATTGTACATTTTCCATATATATCTGGGTATCATTAGCTCTACATGTTCAAATCATTGGAAAACATTTTTTTTCATTTCATCAATAATGCTTTCACCCTCTCCACATTTCTCTTGTATCTGTATTCCTTACATATATAGTTTTGCCACACATTTTTCTAAGAGATCTCATTTCAACAGCATTTATTGTAGGCGTTGTGGCTTCTCCGAGCAGTTACTTGGCTTTTTCAAGATTTTGAAAATTATTTGGTGATATTGCCTTCAACTAGCGCTATCTTCCAGAGAAGGAGTCACCCTTTCTCTGATGAATATCTTTATACTATCCTTATCGATTGCTCCTTTCGGCACTTTGGGTGCAGATCCATGAAGTTGAGATCTTCTTTCGGAGTGCTGTCTCGTTTGAACTTGATTCGTTACCAGACGCAATTTATTTATTTATTTATTACAGTTTAAACCAATATAAAAGAGAATATAAATATAATGTAACTTAGATAATTGTGACGAAGCTAAGTGTTTACATACATTATAAATGTAATAGAAGAAAACGAATAA
>JAPMAF010000948.1:0-12306 GCA_026537445.1 Silvatares holzenthali
CAAAGGCGGACTATATATATAGTCCACCTTTGCATAACTAGATAGGCAGCTTTAGATAAACTGCTATATAGAGGGAAATACAAATATACTAAGTAAATATATAGAAGTAATTTTGTTTGGGATCGAATATAATAGACATTATATAATATTCAATAACTTTAAGTCTGATCATGCAGCTACCGTATATGCTTCTAATTCTGATGTAATAAGAATTATTTTTATCTGAGTTGTGGGACAAATTGTAGTAATTACATCATTTTTGGATTAAATAATTGATTTACAATTATTTCAAAATGATGCCATATTCTAATGAATGTAGTGTATATTCTAGCGCATTTTGTGGTAACAAAGAGATTCGGTTAAAACAGAAAATGATTGCTGAAACTGATCAGTCACATATCTATACGGAGCAAACTTTGTTCTAATATCAACATATATTACATTTCAGGTGGATAGTGATATCTCAGCCTATACCTATGAAAGGACCCTCATGATGGAGCAGCGCAATCAGATGCTACGAGAGCTACGCCTTAACAAGAAAGAAAGCCTTGGAGTGGTCAGTAGCTTCCTTCATTTATTTCTTTACAAGTTCTCTTTAACATCTTAGAATATAATCTTAGAATATAATGATGATAAATAAATTACACCATATCGTTTCAAAATGGCAATGAATATTTGCAAATGATAGGAGCTTATAAAGAAAAGAAAATATCAAGTATCAATGCCGTGAACTTTAATCGATTCGAATGATATGTAATGATTTGCAGAAGTCTGTTTGTGTTCAAATTCGTATTCAGAGAAATGAATCGCAAATTCCAACATTAACATATTTAAATATTGAGGACAAACTCTGAGCTATACATTCAAACAGAAAAGATGGCAACAGAAGTTCTATGGCTTACCTTACTGACTATCCTACGTGAAGGAAGCGTTTCATGAAAACTCAGATGACTATAGAAATCAATATGGTTAGCACACACCTTTCCATACAGAGGATAGCAACTCCATCAGTCAGGAGATGATGGATTGGTGGTTGGAGCAACTTCACCCTCCATCTTCATTATGAATTTTCAAGAACTCTCCAGTAGGAAATACTGCTTCACTATGGTAGATCAGCAGTCCTTGACATTTACAGTATCTTCTTAGTCCAAAAGTGTCTACAAATGGAAATGCTAAAACTTTACAAACAAACTAAAGCTAACAATTTTTATCATTATCCGACCATATCTAATACTTATTTTTTGATAAATTTATTGATAAATATTATTTGTATGGTGTTCATATTTACTAGGAGTCATAAATTATAGTGAATAAAGGGTTAGTTTCAATCCAAAACACACTTCTTGGTACTCAGAGATTCAACCTCTAATAGATTTGAAAAAGATAACAGGGAGATTACGCTCATAGAAACATTTTATTTTTATTCACTGCTCATTTCACCTTTATAGGTCAACACTGACTATCACGTTTTTTACCATCACTCCTTTCTATCACATACCTTCTCATTGGACGGATGAAGGAATAGTGATGGAGGGTTGCCCACAATGCAACTGCTTTCTCTTGGCACACATCTTGTTTTTTTTATAAACACTAACTAGCACTCTCCTTCTCAAATGAACTGATGCATATTAGTAATCAATGTACTAGACCAGATCACTAAATTTCTTTCCTTATACATTCGACAATCTTTACAGAAAGGATGACAATCAGTATAGGCCTAATATTTATTTTCGAATTTGTTAAAATAACAAATTATTTTTAAGTATAGGATTGTTAATCTGCATATAAAAATTACATATCATATTAAAAATAGGTATATATTAACCCTTTGAGCGCGTGTGCAACACCAAAAAAACAGTCTTGACCATAAGCAACATCACTAAGGTGATGGATCAGTGTGAAAATCACAAGCTACCCATGCTGAGGAACATATTAAGTGCCTAACCTCACCGCAGTCAAAGGGTTAATAAGTGTTGTGACCTTCATTTTCTAGAGATATTTTCAGCATACGCAACAAAAATGATAAACTGAGAAAAAAACAGTAAAAAAGCAAAATATTTTACAATATTTTTAAAGTGAAAATAGAGAGAACAATTTGACTGAGACTTAATAAGGACGAAACATTAATTGGAAATTTAATGTAACATTTATAATTATTAATTTTAAGGCGAATTCAGTGTATTGATGATCATTGGTTGAACATTTGAAGAAAATATGATTGAGTATTTCATCAAATCCGCAATCACAAAATGAAGAACTAACGATATGAAATCTGGTAAGATGACTGAGACAACTGGAATGCTTGGATCTCGTTCTGGTGATGCGTAAAAGAAGTTTTGGGAACAAAATTGAAATTATGGAACTGAGGTTTTATAGGAATTGGTGACACTCTTGAAGGTTGTGAAGTATGTGGATCCCAAATAGTATGGATGATTGTAGCATTTAGATAACCGTAGACTCTGTTGAAATGGTTGTTGTAATGAAATATTCTTTTCTTTGTGTTATGGCGGCGGCCTCTGCAGGTGTCATCACTGGTGGACTTCAATGAACCGAATGGTGAAGAGAAATTACCGCTGGTAAAATATATGACAGTGAAACATTCAATCATACTCATGACCATCATTTTTATCGTTTCCAGTAATTTTGATCGTTGGCGTTTTGTTTTCTTTATATCATTAGCATTCATCGACATACTTTGATTTCATTAGGTACAGTATTATGTTACATATTTTAGTGTATTATGTTATGTATTTTGTTTTTGAACAGCTTTCTGCAGTTTTGTTTTATTCAACAACCATTGTTAACAAGATAATTGATACCGCTACATTTAAATAGATCACCACTAGGACAGGCTATAGAGTGCGCTTCATAATATGTTTTTCCCTATTTTACTTATGGCATCTTTAATTAAACAATTTTACTTATAGCAACCCGCATCCAACCTTTTTTTTATTATCAACTAAATAATCATACATATTCCATAGCTAAATGAAAACGACACATTTTTATAATATAATTACAGGGAATATCAATACACATCATCGTCTGATGCATATGTTAACTAAAATTGTAATGAAACTGTTTAAAATAAAACAACCACGCTTTAATCACCATGAAATAACCAACTTTTTTAATAACATTAACTCTTTTTTCCAATAATTTAACACAACCTGCTATGAAATAAAATACCCAAATTTCAAATTGCGAATTACAAAGGTGAGCACTTGTGAAATAAATTTTATTTATTAAACAAAAGTACATAGTACCAAAGATAAAATAAAAAACTTCAAGAGACATAATAAATTAACATGTGACAAAGAACATTAACTAAAAACACATGACAGATTGAAAAGAAAAGATTGCATTAGGTGCAATGATCTACACACTTCTAGGGCATTGATTATAATAGATGTATCTAGGGAAGCATGTATCTGAATATTTATTTATTTAAACAGTACAATGTATCAAACACACAAAATATACAAAAAGTAAAATTAAAACATACATAACAAGAACAAAACAAAGAAGATGTGATAAAACAACAGTTGATATTAAAGTTGATATTTAAAAAAAGCAAAAACGGATAAAGATGAACAATTAGGAAGTATGTGGGAGTAAACAGGAGGAGTCAGTTGTCAAGGTATATGTGGGAGTAAACAGGAAGAGTCAGATATACAAGAGACTATTGTATAAGGATTTAAAGGTGTAAGAATTTATGATGATATGGAGAGACGCAATGTTTCCATAATACATGATAGTGGGTTGTGAAATATGTCCAAGGCATTCGGTAGGTTGTTAAGAAGACGCACAGCCCTGGTACTGGTTTGTTGAGGATTGTTGAGGAATGAGTGATAACGAAAGGAGCATGATTTTGAGAACGGGGGTAATTTACTGGGGCATGCAAATTGAAGCTAGCAAGGATTGATGGATTATAAATGTTATCTCTTAGCAACATAATAAAATGTTACATGTGGTGAAGAGATCTACGTGCTTCTAGGGAATTGAGAGATAACATGCCTAGGAGGAATCTGGAAGGGAAATATTTGAAAGTGTCATAATTGATGGGATAGTATCCGAATATGAGCAGGTTACTTTGAAATGAAATTTGTAAGAAATACTACATGGGCGCTTATTTGTGCAATGAAATGTGATCGGTGTTTATGTCGGAACAAACCCAGGCTGGTTCAATTTGACTGCTTTACTGTCATGTTTGGCCATATTGTGCGTCGTGGTTATAAAAATCATCTGTAAACTGTGTTTGTAATGTTTAAAATTCATTATCATCACAAGTCACGGGTGGGTCATGAGACTAGCATTCGTCAATTCCTCAGACACAGTAAATATTGTAAATTACCCCAAAAATCAAAGTCATAAATACTCCATTTTGATTTATCTTATTTAAGATCTTATCTATTTTAAAACCTTCGATAATTACAAACACTCTCTATATATGTTTCTCCACAAGATACATTTACATAACGCAATTTAAATAATAAAAGTATGTATCAATAACACTGCACAAAATATATAAATTCAATTTAGTGTAGTACCCAATCAGGAACACTTATTTCTCTAGCACATCAGCATCTTCAAAATGTTATTTATACATTTGTATCAAGCACATTTAAACAGGCACCTATTTAGGTTACTTGTCTATAAAAATGATGAAATTAAAATATTATTTTATCAACATAACGGCATTCACTCTATAATAAAACCAATATATAAATAAATACAAATTGTTTGAACAAAAAAATACACAAATTTCGATGTGTCCATATTAATTTATAATTGTTTTTAGTGTGTTTATTTTGTCATTTTGGGTAAATATATTTAGTCTGTAGTTTAACTAATAATATATTGTTGCTTATTTATTTATATGAATGCGGTTATAATTTAGGTTCAAGCCATAGTTGACCATCACCACAACGAAGTAAAGACAGCGACCAAAGTGCGTTTCGCTGAGCCTGGAGCCGGTGGCCCAGATGATGCTACCAGCCCCTCCCCGACTCCTCAACCAGCTTCTGCTCCGGTGTCTCCATCCATGCCCAATGGTTTGGGTGATAAAGAGGTACACATCTGCACGTTATAACATACACAATATTCTCTTGCACTTATACCTTATGAATCATTCTGCCTGCCTTAAACTGTTTTGTGCCGATACTACAATAGTTTGTTTTTTATTATCTTATACTACACATGAGACACCACAACATCACCATCCGTCTGGGTCTATCACATTCAGTGCAATAGCACATGTAAATGCTGTGTAGCTATAGGAGGAAAACCTGGTTATTCAGTTATCAACATGAAACAAACCGTTATCAACCGTTCCAGCAATAAAAACCAAACAAACAATTTGATCGGATGTTAATTCAACTCTTCGTCTCACAGTAACAGAGCTGCAAACACGTTTATCACAATTGCTTAGGAAAAGCAGCAGCAGTTGGGTTAACATAATAAAAATATATTTTTTCTTAACATCTGTTTCAGTTAATAAAATTCTACCAGACTTTGATCATATTTCTGGGTGTTCTGGCATGATTTCCC
The DNA here is from genome assembly GCA_026537445.1 of Silvatares holzenthali. NCBI lineage: Eukaryota > Metazoa > Arthropoda > Insecta > Trichoptera > Pisuliidae > Silvatares > Silvatares holzenthali. The sequence continues at coordinate 5,551 of JAPMAF010000948.1, forward strand.
AAAATCCAGCAGCCATTAATTTTGAAAAGCAACATTTTTTACACATTCATTGCAGAGATCGTAGTGACACCTTCGTAATGTTAACAATTTTTAAATATGATAAAATAAACACCAGAGTAGATAGCAAATGCTTTGTTGACTACATGAGAACATGGCCAAGCGTACATTGAGACATCTCATGCAACACAGTACAGGATAAAATAGCATTGATGTTTTGACATATAATAGATGTCTTTAGAATCTCTGGTAGTTTCAAAGCTTATTTAATTTACCCTATACAAGCATTGTATCTCCGCTGCAATCAGACAAACCTTTTAATTGCATCAGCCACCTTAGTTTGACTGCAGATCCACTAACTTATATTCTTGTCTAAACATTATTCCAAGCTTCACACGTCATTGGTAATTGATCTAAAAGAGATGTGTACCACTAAGTACAGATCTCCCTTAGTTAGTACAGATTGCAGTTAAATTACTTAGTCAGACATTATTTCTGTTCCATATATAAAAACTATTAGTATACTGATTGAGGATTCAGGACTTTGTTAATTTTGCTTCAAAAAGTAAACTTTCGATTTATTTTTCTCTCAATCTATGTGGGATGACACAAGATGGCTCAGGAAAGACTAAGGAAGTCCTATATTCTGCAGTGGATGGATATGGATTGAAGTTGTGATACATGTTTTTAAATGTAAAGAGACAGTGTTGCCGCAATATTTACTGTGCTATAATTGCATGAGCCTTATTGTACGCTTGACCGGACCCTTGTTCTTTACCCAGATTATTCCTTTTCTCTACTTTATTTAATATAACCACTGTAGAATCACCCTCCGATGTAGATCATGCCATCCTCAATGAATGTGTTGATCATTTTATGTTATCTGGGTTATTGCAAACAACCAGAAATAAATAATCTTTCGGTGCAATTAATAAATGTAATCACAAAACAGTTTACTGTGGATTTTTTTAATCGAAGCATGCTGTTGGAAATTATTTGACTTTTGTATTTGTTTACAGTATTCTTTAGAAAAAAATGTATAACATATGCTTAATATATGACATCGTCCGTAACCATTGAATCGATTTTGTGCAATCCCCCCCTCCTCCCGCTCGATTATTCACAAAAATCATAAAAACGACCATTCCGCTCGGTGTTGATGATTTTAAATTCATTGAAAAAAGGGTGGCGAATTCCGCCGTAGCCTTTTGCACATAATCGATTCAATGTGGGACTCTTCTCCCGATGGTGACTCGTCCCAGTGCGAGGGAGACAAGTGCGCTGACTCTGGGGCGGGAGACAAGGAACCGGCCCCCACACGCGGGACGGCCCAGACTGATGCCGCTCCGGGCAAGACCACCGTGACTCCGTAAGTAACATGCTTCAACTGAAGTATTTCATCGAACATTTTTATTTATTGCAAATTGATGCATTCTCAACTGACTTTCATGTCAACCCTTTGATCGCAAGGGTATTCCCAGTGCAACACCACTTGACAGTGAGCACATCACCACCGAGGTGATGTATTAGTATCCTCGACACGGTCAAATGGTAAAAGTATTTTTATAATTTATTTTATTTTTATTTACTTGAGAAGCCGGATGTTATATTATTACCTTTGATACTATTATCAAGGGTAATAATATAACAATGATAATAAAATTATACACAACATATAATAATAATAAAACAAATAAAAGAGTATAAAGATTTCACTAGACAAATAAATAACAAAACAAATGACTCAAAGCACAGTAGACTGTACAATAAAGAATAGCTCAATTGGCGACGTTCACAGGATAGGGATGAAGAACAGAGGTAATTTATTGGATCATGCAAACTGATGGTAGCTGGATTGACATTTCATAAATTTACCTTTTAGCTTTTTTCTCAACTCCCAACTACCTGGAATCTACACAAGTCCTAAACCTTCTCCGTATAGATCAGGCTGACCCCTATCTTCTACTGTCAATACTATTTCCACACACATGTATCGGGTAATTCATTTCAGTTTTCTTCCCTCTTAGTCCGACCATGCTATCATCAGTCAGTCTTTGTAACATTTTGTGATAATACTGCGTATTTTCAAACGATTTTTATATGTTAATATATGTGTTTATCAACAGACAAAAACTGTTTATATATAGTTGATCAATTAAATATCTTGATACAGGGTTTTTTTATAGGCAATTATAATTATGTCTACTGAATTCTATGACACTTTTCAGGGATGAAGGAAATGTGCGACGAATGCATACAGCGGTGAAACTCAACGAAGTTATTGTCAACAAGTCTCATGATGCTCAACTTGTCATTTTGAACTTGCCAGGACCACCGAGAGACACTAAGATGGAAAGGGAATCCAATTGTAAGTATAATTATGACACTGAAAAGTGCAGTATAATATGGCTCACCATCCAAGAAAGATAGCTGAATATTAAAGTAGTAGGTAGTACTTACAAAACCTCTTTAGAGGTATGCCAAAGAAAGGTTAAGTAGAACACATTTTATATAGCGTGTTGTGAATTTTCATTTGCTCAGACATGGACAATACTGATGATGAGGGAAGGCATGAATAAAACCTATAATCACTCTTGTGCAACAACTATGAGGTGTAAAATACACTGCAGCCATTCTACATATCACTCACACCCAAAACAAATGGGCATTAAAATTTATCCACTGCAGGCTCTCGGCAATGAGTTATACAAAATTATAATAAACAATAATGAATAAATATCATTTATAAAGTATTATTGTATGTATATAAATGTTTGAAGAGAAAATTTAAGACCCCACATGTCATGTCATGTCAGTCAGCGATGATAACGGGGTGACGAATAATGACCAATGGTGGCGCAGATCATTCTCGAACGCTGCAAGGACCGCTCTAATTGATCAACAGAATACTCACGTATTTAAAATTTATCTTCTGCGCAGGCGGTAAACCAAATCAGTTGTGTTTTGCTGTATCAGATTGATTAAAATTTAACACTTTGTGTTACAGATATGGAATTCCTGGAAGTCCTAACCGAAGGCTTAGAGAGAGTGCTCATGGTGCGTGGTGGAGGCCGAGAAGTAATCACCATCTACTCTTGAATCCGTTTATGTCTCCTTCAACGACACAATTTTCTTCCTAATTATTGTGGTTTCAATATTTCGCTATGGAAAATGTGAATCAGTTTAGGACATTACCTATATATAAGACTGAGATGTCTCTTCTTCGGACTGTGCAGTGTGATGTGGTCTATCTACTTCTTGCGTCTTATATCCTTAATGCGAGAATTCTCTACATATGTTATTTCTCCTTGGTCTCCCGCAACTGAGGATATGCAAATCGAGCCAACTGGTCCTCCAACAAGGAGAAAGACGTATGTGTCTACATTATTTAGAAAACATCCAACTGTAATCTTATGAATAATTATTATTCTGGCACGGAGCCTTCTTTCAAAAATAAAAAAATACTTCAATTAGAAAAAAAGTGATGTTTATAGTGATTTTGCAATATTATAGTACATTTTAATTGGATAAGTAAAACACTTTTCTATTACTTTAAGACGAACTGGACAATTTTAAAATTTGAGTGTTATGTATAAATAGTGAAGTTTTAAACATATTATTAATATTGTTTAATAGTACTTCATAGTATTTATGTACGTTGAACATTGTGTGGTGATATGATTACTATTAAAAGCACTTTGTACTTATTACTTGAGTGACGTTGTTATGTGATCGACAGCAGTGTGTCATTATCTATATATATATTATACACTATACTTTGATATTTATGTTTAGTAAACGTCTTGTCTTGAGTCGCTCTCGTCTCCGTTTGTTAACTGTCATCGTACAACTACAGCGGCAGTAGGCGAGATAAAATATTGTATGCAGAGATGATGTGATCGCAATAATAGAAACAGTAAGGAAAAATTGTGTACTGAGGAATAATCGTACGAGTTCATCCTTATGTTAATTTTTAAAATGCTTACGTATTTATTGAAATACGTGTTTGTATTAAATCTAAGATCGCATTTGAAAACGGCTTCAGATAATTTCCTTTCAGGTGCAAATAATAACTCGACTGTTACACGTGATAAAGCATACCGAACATAGTCAAACGTTCCCAAAGATTTGTACAATTAACAATACAAATTATCGTTATACGTCATCGTAACACTACGAATCCATAACTACAGCTATGACAACGTAACTAAGTATCTACAGCGTTTCTTTTAAAGAATAAAACTAACTAGTAAAAGTTCATAATTATTACTAGTAGATTACAATAAACCAACTAAGAGTGTAGTTTTAAAGATTAATATAGTTGACTATTGCTAGCCTCTTACATCATTGTTCGAATAATTAATAAATATCCTTAATTCATCTAAAAATTGTTATCTATCGAGGATAGGAAAAACTAGTCCTAAGTTGTAAAAAGACTCTTTTCATCTAAATTATACATTTCTCTGTCACTCCATACCTAATTCATAGGTAACTTAATTATTATTAATTACTGAAAATAATACAACGGAATCGTTTACCTTATATTATTGAATAACCCATTGTCTGTATTTCTATGGTAAAAGTATCAAATTGTAATACTCAACCAACTATTCATTTAGCAATACATTTGAACCACAGTTAAATAAAGCTTCAAACATAATTGCAGTGATGTGTTTCAGCCATGCAGTTAATTTAAGTGAGTACTTGTTCATACATATGCTTTAAGCACAAAAACAAATGTATGTAAAGGTTACTCATAAACATTTGAATAGGGCAATGTAGTGAAGTCACACTATGAAACAAAACATGCTTTCAGTAAGTGAAAATAAAAAACACAAACATTTGTTTTAATCGTTTTAAACAAATTATAAAAAAATGAAATGTGAGGTCTGCACAAGAGTCAAAGACTTTTAAGTTGCAGTTGTGTGACATTTTTTTCACCAATGCTTCTGCCCTCCAAGCAAGTCTGATTGGGACTAAAGCTGGATATTATGCTATCTTGATGCAAAGTTCATCATCTCTACTGATGTTGGGTTATTTGTAAATCTTTATGGTCTCCTTTGTAGGTAGAATACCCATCATTTTAGGTTCAAACACAATGAAATGAGTAACAAAATGAAAAGTTCGAAATCTATGAAATGCTCAACTAACGCAAATTTGTCCAAGAATCTTAGTTTTATTCCCTTCTGATGCTCACTTACTTATTTGGCAATTGCTTTTTACACAGACAAACTCATCCTGACAAAGGAGACTGAAGCATTGATAAACAAAATATCATAGCACAACAAAAAAATTGCAATTCAAAGACTTGAAAGTCTTTGATTTGCGAATCTCTCGACAATGTATGGGTGGATCTAACTATACTTATTTTCCGTAACAAGATACTAAGTTGATTCATTCCCCTTATCTACTCTAACATTATTTTAACACCATCCAATCAAATTTTAATCTAGTAACAGTTCCGTGTGCCCTTTTGGCTTTGTGATAGTGGAATCAATCAAAGGGCATGTCTACAGTGTGAAAATTGCTAACTGTTTAATTGATTCACAGTGGTTCCAGGCATCATTTATTTTCTAGAAGCATATCACTGCATAATTATTGTTTATTATCTTTCTATGACCCTTGATCAAACAGATCAATACAAAAGACATTGCATATTTTCTCATTATTATAAATTGATGGTACCTATGTATGATAATCATAAAAAGCATGTTATTTAATATGACAACTGTAGATAAAGATTGAAACGAAGACAGGGCAGAGCAGGATGAGATATGTTTATATTAACCAGACTATAATGATTACCATTGCTGATATGATCAGTTCTCTATGGTATTTAAAGCTGGATCCTTACCCAATATAAAATTGTGTTTGTGTTGAATTTGTTGTGTGGTAAAACTATTTACAATACTAAATTACCACACACAGTCAATAAATGTTTGTGTTGTGTGCGGTGTATGCCTTACTCCGCCAGTGAAAAAAAATCATCTATTGGTAGATTATGCTTGATTAAGATAACCACATTCAATAAACGAATGCCTCTACCTTCTTTTGATTTTAATGATTCATCCAATAATGCCTACTTTCAGAAATATTATTCCTCTTTTTTAAATATAGCATTCAAAATAACGAAGGCTTCTTCTTCAGTGTATGATAGGGCACTTCAAAACAAAATGAATATATTTCGACTCAGTGCACAAAATTCATCAAGTGCACAAATTCTGTGTGTCAAAGTATCTACACTATGACGCATGCACACCATATTCAACACACACAACCCACAACACATAACAAATATTTTTATTGGTGTGGACCCAACTTGAGAGAATTCCACAACTGTTTGTACTGTGCTGCTTGCGTGGAACGCAGTGTTAATTGACTTGTTGGAACTTACCCATTAAGATAGTTTAATAATTGCGCATTTTCGAAATGAATCACAGAATTTACTTAAAAAGTTTATTAAATATTTAACCTAGGTACATGATACTCGGATATAAAAATGTGTTCATGACACAAAATGTTCATGAGATAAACATGAATTATAATAACGTTATGCACCATTCATTATAAATTTAATAATAATTACATAAATATTAAAATACCTATCTATTATTAGTTTTTAGTTGATGTAAATTTATCGATATATACTTAGATCATTGAATAACCACAATTTAACTAATTACATTACAGTCGTCGCTCAATTCATTAGAGCCACCCAAATATTAAGCAAAAAACAGATTTCTGGCATTGTGTTATATA
>JAPMAF010000949.1:0-12300 GCA_026537445.1 Silvatares holzenthali
GAGGTGTATGAATGTGGAAGAAGCAAGAGATGTATGTCAGGATAGAATGGTCTGGCGCTCGATCTTCTCTGCCTACCTCTTCGGGGAAACGGCGTGATTGGTTAATAATAATACTACACATGAGACACCACGACGCTACCATCCGTCTGGGTCTGTAACATACTGTACAATCGTACATGTAAATGCTGTGTGGCAGTCGGAGGAGATTTTGAAAACCTGGTTATACAGTTCTAGTCACGAAACATGTATAAATCCATTTTACGTGGATTACAATACTGAACGGTTGTATTGCTCCAGGACGATACAAGATCTATTACTCTTTTCCTGTCCAGAGTGAATATATGTTTTTAAAATGCATATTTTTTTCGCAATTTTTGATTTTTTTAGTATATTTTTATACAAATATTTAAAACCTGAATAGAAAAAATGCATTTTTAGACACGCATTTTTTTTCACTCCGGCGGGATTCGAGCTCGCGACCTACAGCGTTCCTCCAACGCTTTAGTCAAGTGTCTTTAACCACTCGACCACGAGACCGATCACTTGGATGTACTTGGAATTACACTTGGAATTAAATGCTTAAATCAGAGTCTATCTGTGTGAAAAGTTAACCCTATGTTGCAAACAAAATGTCACAACACGACATGACTACTCTTAAGCCTTTGATAAGTATGCTACGGTAATAATATTTTACTTAAAACAGTTTTTACTTTTTCTTAAAATCTCAAAGAACGGAGAATAGTGATTATTTTGCCTACTTTTAGTAGTCCACGCTCAGTCCAAACAGACTAATTGGAGAAAGTGGAATCAATAAAAATATTGTTTAAATTTATGCAAAAAAAAAAAAATTTTGATTCGTAATCTACATTGCGGATTCGTAATCTACATTGCGATAGAGAAATTATTGCACTACACACAAGTATCCATATAAACGAAGTGGAAGAATAAATAGATTTAACGAATAGACGTCCACCCTTGGGTAGGAACGAAGCAAAAAACGAAATGGAAAGTCATCCATTAACTGGCGTTACAGTTTTACGATGTCTGAAAGATTTTTACATCTCTTTAAAAAAAACGTCGATCGTAAAATTAGGTAAATTGTTTTCGTGTTATCGGCTTAAGCGACCATCGTATGAAATATTACCTAGTACAGAATGTAATATCTGACCGTGGTTTATTGAAGTGAAAAAGGTTCATGAATTATTGATTTAGGGACTATATCACCGGCAAAAAAATTAAGTATAAAATTGCAAAGCTTTTTCATCTTCTACTACACAAGAGACACCATGACACCTCCATCCGTCTGAGTCTGTAACATTCAGTGCAATTGCACATTTAAATTCTGTGTAGCAGTCGGGGTAGAGATTGAAAACCTGGTTACCTTGTTAGTTACGAAACATGGAAAAATCCATTTCACGTAGCTTACAATACTGAACGGTGGTTTTGCTCCTGGGTGATACAAGATCTACCCCTCTTTTCTAGTCCAGAGTGAATATACATTTTTAAAGGTTTTTTTTTGTTTATATTGTTTTTTTTAAATATGTATTTTCAAAAACTGAATCGAAAAATGCATTTTTTTTTAATATTTTTCACTTCGGCGGGATTCAAACCTGCAACCTCTAGCAATCCTCCAACGCTTTAGTCAAGTTTCTTAACTACTTAAAACTACTCGGCGAGACCGATGAAGGCTTGATGTGGATATTTATAAAATCATTTCTGGACATAAAATAATATAAATATAGTATAAGCTTCTACTAAATAGACGACTTTGGCGCCTAAGAACTCGGAGAGCCGACCCCAAGAAGATGGGATAAGGCAAAGAAAAGAAGAAGAACGGTAGAAGTTAATTTATTTTGATGGTCTACAGCAAAAAAAAATGTTGAGCACTGGTGATTTTGACCTCACTGGTTTTAATGACCTCTACTTTCTCGGTTCTTTTTCGCGATAGGGGTAGGCAGAGAGAATAGAATGTTACTTGTATCTATCCTGACATACAACCTTTGTTTCTTCCGCATCTAATCATACACGAACGACGGTTGTTGTGGCTCCTAACATTGCATCCGTTAAGTAGTTGGGAAACATGTTCTTGCCAAGATCTTCTAGACATTTCACGCACTGCTCTACCAATAATAATTGGACTGTAGATCTGTTTTACAATTCTTTCATTTGTCACACTCCCAACACGTCCAAAACATCTCAAAACATTCAACTTTCATTCTATTTATGCTTGTTATTTTCATTAATTATTGTATTCTACTTTGATATTTTCATTTCTTATCCTTTCATTTTGGGTCTTTCCGCACATTTTTACAATGATCTCATTTCCACTGAATTTATTCTGCTTTCTTCTTTCTTTTGCCAAGTCCACGTTTTGCTCCCATATAGTAATGTAAGTACCAAGACTCCAATATGTTTTGCCAACTACGAGTCTTTGAAGAGCATATTGTTGCCCAGATTTAGAATATAATAGGCGTTTGTATATTCCTCAGCAAAGTTTAATTTTAAGGCTTCTATTAAAATAATTATTTTAATAGAAGCCTTAGAAAGCTTTTGCAGATATCTTTTTCAAATATTAAACCATTTTTTTTTTGTTTAAAGTTACCATGGGTCGGTCGTTAGAATTCCATTAAATGAAGCTACGTTAACAATAGCATTTGCTTCCTAAAATTGAATTTGAATCCAGAAGCTAACTTAAAAATCCGACCTCGCCCAACGCAATCTTATAAACGTTGCCCTAGTTTAGTGCGCGCTAAAAATTTTCACCTGAAAATACCGCATCTCTCTCGCACTAGGGAGGAAAAGATTTTTCAACCCAGGGAAATGTATCACTGTCTCACAGCGTTTCCTGATTGGTGGAAACAGGAATTGGCGCTACTTTCCCGGACGCCGATTGGTCAAAACGTGTGACGTGGGAAGAGGAGCGAAGTATAAAAGCCGCTGTAGAGGGCGCCGTAGCAGACCGTAGCATTCGGTAGTTTGTTGTGTTGGTGCTGTGACGTCTACGCGGACTCCTCTATCAATAAGGTAGGTGCTATATTAACAAAACTAACACTAACCCGGCCTACGGGGCTATGTTGCTACGTACGCACGGTTCATGAATAATTTTTCAGCCCTTTGCACGGCGACGTTGATTTTTAGATTCTCTTTGTTACGCTCGATGTTATTTTACACGCTGTTGCGCTAAAAAAAATAGCGCATCTTTCTTTGTTAAAGAACAATGCAAAATATAACACGGAAAATTACGTTCCCTGCATTTTATTTTGCAAAAATGAATCCGAAACATACATTTTGCTAGTCAAAATATCGCAAACTAACTATTTTGCCGAAATTTGTACTAAAAACGGCAATTAACTTTTGAAACTATCCAGAAAGAGTTTTTGTTGGTTGATCAACAAGTTTATAGCACTAACAGGTCGCCTTTGTTTGGTGTTTGAGCTTTGAACCAACGATTTTTAGTAGATATTTTTAAAATTAACTAATTTTCTGTTTTATTAATACATTACATAATAATGGAATTTATTCCATTTTATAGACGTAGATTTCTATTTTATTACGTCTAAGACATTATACTTATTTTATTCATTTGCAAAAAAAAACTTAAGTATGGTTTTTGTTCAACATTATTGAATATTTGCAATATTACATTCTGAAAGTTTTCATGTAGACTTTTGATTATACGTTCGACCTTTTTTATTAACATGCTACGTAGATATAAAACTTAGGATTTAACTCTTTAATGCATCAGAAATCACGAAGGGGAATCTTCAATGGCGGCCCTCTAATTTTATGATTTTGGTGAAATATGCTGTTAACTTTATTAAACTACTAGCAAATAATTAGTTAAATTATCGAAAAATATGGATTATTTTTCCGAGAGTGTATTGAACATACTAATAAAAAATAGGTTTCATAAAGATATTTCACAGTTGAGTTGTATGGCGGCGAAGCATGGGTAAAAATTTAAATTCCGCTCTTTCTGATCATTGATTAATTCTTTTAGCTTTGTGTGATTTATCCCTAATTCATTAGCAAAGGCACGAATTTAAATCGCTGAAAGTAGGAGGTGCAATTCTCGTTGAAGTAATGAATAATGTGTTTCTTAATGCAATACCTAATGACGGATCTAAAAAAACTATATATTTTTAAAAACAAAAGAAAGAAAATAAAAATAATTCATGAATGGCAAAAAGTAGGAGATCTTAAATTACCTACGGTAGTAATGTATGACACTTGGAGTGGATTAATTTAAAACTCGAAGACAAATTCAAGTACTTAAACCTTTTATTCCTTATTTTACTATAGAACACTCATATTTGCAACAGTGCATTTGTGCCATACCCGGACCGATTATTGAGTCATTTTGTGTAGAGTAAATGTTTTAAGTGACATCAAAATTCTTAAATACAATAGATCGCCGTCAACTTGTTAAAATAAAAAAATCTTTCTGTTTAAATTTCTGTTTAAAATAACATGGAACATATTAGCTGTAATGGCGTTATCTGAACGTGGAGTAAAATTTCGGCATCAGAGAAAACATATTTAGCAAAATAAGCTGTGAGATAAGGCGTAGGTAGGTACGACATTTTACACTATACGCGGCGCTCTTATGGGCGACGAGGGAGTTTTAGTCAGCTAGGCTCATTTGAAGTTTTAAAAGAAGCATATCCCAGGTTTTACCCATGTAAACTGTTGCACTTTTCTCGCTTGCCTGTTGCATATTATATGGCGCTAAAATATTATACAACACAACAAAAGAAAGTTTCATGTTACAGCTTGCTTTAATAGCGCTATTATAGCGACGTTAGATATACTAAAATAAAAGTGTGCGGAAATTCTAAATTACACACATTTTTACAGTAAAGATAAGAAAAACTTAAATATGATTTTTTATCAACCTTACATCAAGATTGGTCTATAACGCCGGGTGATGCTATGCGGGAAGTACGATACGGAAAGGAAACACTTACAAATTTGGCTCTTGAAGAGACCTATATTATAGGAATAAGGAAACATATCGATCGGTAACGCGTTCGATAACCGCGCAGATTCGTACACGAAAGAGCAAACAAAATTGCTAGTTCGCATACGACTCAAATCAACTGAATCCGGATGCTGGGAGAAACCGTGTCGTGTCTCCCTACCAAAGATGGCAGCTGGAGGAATCAATGATACCATCTTCTGAGGGCACCTATCAATACAGAAACGGTAAAACAAACACAGTACGTCTGCCTTTCGTCTGTGCTACAACTATTGAAGGATGCGTGTAAGCGTCGGGTCATTAATCGAGAGAAATACGTATGTAGAGTGGAAGAGGCATTTAAGATATTATGGAGCGCCAGACCTACGGTGAACACCGTGTTCAACGAATGAACGAATTTGAGATCTGTAAAATTTCAGAAGCTGCCCAGAGGTGACAAAGATAAAGCGCATCTAGCCTCTGAGAAGCCTGCTTTATTCTGGAGTCGGATTGTTCAAGGACAATACAAGATCTGTCTAGCCCATATTTTTTAGTAATTATTAAATTTCGGAGAGTTAAAAAAACTTTTTAAATTATGTAACCCTTTGGTGAAACAATCTAGTGCTCTAACTAGTAAAATATGTAGCTAGTGGGAAATAAAGTAAGTGTAAACAGGCAGAATAGCTACTGTAAATGAGCTAGGGAAAGTTCTAGTTGTTTCTTTTATATCTTTTGCATCACAATAAATAATTGTACGCCATATTAGGCTGAATTTAAGAAAAAATACGGATTAATACTTTAAACAGTTAGTCATCATTCTTTCTATAAAAAACTATGCAGAAAAAATGTTTCTATCCCACTAGACCACGGCAATGTACATTCAGAGTGCATCCCTTAGTAATAGTTCAATTCACTAGTTGACAACCTGTTCTTTACTATTCGTAATCAAGATTCAATTAAGCACTTATTTATAAAGAGCTGATGAACAAGCGTAATGATGTAAATACTAAAATCAATATTTTCTTATAATATGTGTATTTAGTCTGCTTTTTTGATTCGATTAAGTTATTATTCATGATTATTACACAGTTTTATGCCGCCGCTATAAATATTTTATAACCCAAAGTAGGTAATGTAATTTATACGGATCAATGATTTTGGGCTATAACATTTTATGAAAAAAGTTATCGATGCCTGGAGGAACATAGCAAACAAATAAATGTTAATGGAATTTGACAGCCGTGTAAAGTAAACTCTCTCTTGAGTTTAAAATCTTATACATTACAGTAGAGTTGAAGCTTTTAAAAAGCTCTGAAGAGTATTACATCACTTTGTAAATTGCGGTCTCCATTCAAGTCTCGGAGGAACTCGGTATGGAATTATGCAAATATTCGCAGCCTTAGAATTGCTTTCCATTTCACAGCAGTGCGCTGCTCTCTGGAGCACTTTCACGAAATTGTTCCTTACAGTCGTAGCATGAACTGCTGAAGTGTGGTGTGAGAGACCTTTGAGCTTCGGAGAAATTCAGTTTCCTCTAAAACTAGTTTAGCTCCTCCCTTCGATCGTTAACGGTGATAATATTACAAAGGAGAATTTCTAATCTCACTCTAAAATCCCAATCACAACCGTTAAATGTCAATAATAGAAGCTTTGTACAATAATATTAAGAAATATTAAAGTAACAGTTATCCGAAGGAAGGAACATTTTTAAATTCTTTCCTCTTTTCATTTACTCGATTTAGAATTTACGAGAACAAAGTCGCCGAGATTGCTCAAGCCGGATATAGCTTAGCGTAAGGGGAGAGAATAGCTATTTGACCTTTATGACACGGTTAGTTGCAATCTGACGCCAATGCAGTAGTTTACTTTGACAGCATCACCAGCGACATTATACGGTATTGTGCCTCCGTTCATATCTCTTCTGAACATTACACCGCAGGTAAACATTAATTCAACATTTAATACGCAATAAATTCTTGTTCTTTCTTTACAACGATTCGTTACAGGTTACATTATTACTACTACTATGCCTTATGATAAAATTAATATATAAATAATATAAAAGAAATTTGATTTTTTCTGAGATTCCGAAAAAGATTGCGATTTAAAATTGTCCTTTGAACGAAACGGGGCAGATTTGTCTTATTTCTTCTCGAATTTTTCCCATTTACCTTTTTATTATTTCAGCGCACCAGAAATTTCTTGTTAATTAACATTTTCCTTGTGCTTTCTTCCATCAAGTAACCCTTAAAATTTAGAAATATATTCATATAAAAACTGTTTCATTAAATTAAGAGATGTTATAAATATGCAAAATGGTTAGAAATGTAAAACTTGCAAACAATGAGTCTTGTTCGTTTGCGCTCATAAAATATGAGAGGAATAGTTCATTGAAGAATATGGAAGTTCTTATTCTGAATAATTTATATTCCTGCATACATATCAAAATCCTCTATTAGTATTCCATCTTATAATATTCCTTTGTTCTTAAAGTACATAACGACGTACTAACATGAAATCATAGTTTTAAGAGATCTATTAAATGGGTACTAAATATTCACGAACATCCTTTTATTGCTCAAAATATGTAGTTAATATTGTATAATGCTGTATTTTAATTGGATCAAAAATAATACATGATTTTGGAAATATGTCTCCCTCATTTTACGCCAACTGTCGGACACTACTCTTTCGGACACTACTCTTTCCTATTGTTAACCAGCGACGTTCCTCACGAATCAGATTTTGCGTGTATCTTTCCACATTTTTTCATTCTTTTCTTAGAGCCCAAGATAGCACTTTGACGGCTTTGGCCGCTTTGCAGCGTGCTGGGTAACAATTTAAACTAAGACATCGGAGGTCGCGAGCTAGAATCTCGCCGGATTGAAAATTATATGTGTATGAAAAAACACTGAAACACTGTTTTTCAAGCTTTTCTGAGAAAAAAAACATAGTTTTTTCATTTCTTTCTGAGCACACTTCATTCTGGAATTATCATCACACTGTTTAAAGCTAATTTAGTTTGAAAATATTGCTGATTTTAGGACTAAAATGTGTCTCAAAATTTTGGGGCTAATTCTTTCTTTCCATTCTCTATCTGGATTGTCTATTCCATCTCCCCATTCATGATTCTAAAGAAGTTAAGTAATTGGCAGTGTGGCTATAGGAAGTTGTTCATTCGAGTATCTTGAACGATTTTCATGTTTTGACCTTTCGGTGTCCGCAATTTCAACGGTGAGAATTATCTTCAAACTGCTTATGAACTAATCGTGTGCTGAATATCAAAGTGTAAATCTATTTATAAACTATAGCTAAACCGACTACATTGCAGAGGCTTGATTTCGGCCATTAACAATAATACACACCATGCTTTGTATTGTTCAATATTTGTACAAATATTATTTTTATTTTTCTCCTTAGCGAACCGTGTCGATGCTTATGCATTGAAATCACCTTACGCAATATTTGCATATTCCTTTAGGCGTCTGAGACTACTAAGCCTTGTCGTTGGCAACCCTCAAAAGCTTCTTATCTCTGAGATTCGATTCCGAATTTACATTTCTTTTTATTTTCCTCTAAAAATACAATTGTTACAAAAAGTGTATTCGTTTTGCCTTAATGATACAAAGAAATTCTTCTACTATACCTTTTGTTGGTTTCAAATTATTTTGCTTATTTGTTATGCTACACATTTCTCCTTAACAACGAATTGTCAAAACGAAAAAAAAATATTATCGGGTTGGTTTGAGTTTGGTCATTTCGTAACAATATTCGAGAGCAAAAAAAAAATTGCTATTACTACGCGAGTTTCATGTTGCAATCAGGTTTTCGAATGTTTGTTAGAAAATTTTGGGTGAGAAACACATAACCACCATGGATAAAGCAGATTGCCTGTGTAAGAAGGCTGTTAAGCTGATTGAAGATACAGTTATCTATACTGAATCATTACCTACTGCCAGCATACACTATTAACCATGTGATTGGACACACATACTCGTGTTACAGCTTTTAACCTACCACTTAATTAACGTTCGTTAATTTGATTTTACGCAATACAGCACTTTCCGAAATGGAAATTCGAGAGAAAGAGACCTTAAAGTAGTTTGCCGACATACATACATTAATCCTACTGTTATTTTAAGTTAGTACCTAATCTACTCGTACGTTGATTTTTCGGTAGCTTTATTCTGTGAATTTCCGAGTTTATTACATAAATTTGCAAACGAAATATTCAGTATTTGTCATTTGAACGAAATTGCTGCACGAGACTCCCAGTCACAAGGCTAATGATTTGAAATGAGAATTTATTTTTTCACAATCGAATATTTTTTTTTTTTTTATATATGTAATGGCCTTCATCCACTAGGGATGTTCTCAGCCAATTGACAATTCAGATTGTCAGGTGGTTTATATTTTGATATGTTACTCCAAAAAATCCTCAGTTATCTTGAAAAAATTTACGCGAAAAAAAAAAAAAGAAAAAGGAAAAAAGCAATCGAATATTAATTATATCCATATTACTACTGTTGAAAACATATCAAGAAAAATAAACGAGGTATAACAGAAACATTTTTTTAATATTTTTTTTATCTAAATTTGACTCAATTGTAAATTAGACATTTGAGAATGGTGTATTGAACAATACATTTGACAAACGTCCTCCCGTTCTTTTGTCGATATTTTCAATCGCGATTTGGCGTTACTTCAACTGAATTTCAATGATACAGTGCCCAATCTTCCCCTTCCATGCTAAGTTGTCGTTGATTAGTTAACCTCAAAAAAATTCAGAGTAAGAAGACCAAGGGTGTAAATCGCATCATCTAGGCGCGTTAGTTCTTATTAGTCAAACATGAACTATTTTCGAAATAATGTTAAAAATAAGATCGAATTATAGTGTCAATTGGCAATTTTAACATGGAATTTGATTTTAAATGTAAATAATCAAAATTTCATAATTGTGTCTGTTAAAACACAACAGCAAAAATAATATCTTTGCTGGGGAACCCTTTTTAACGCTAAAATGTATGGTATAAAACCTTTCCATTATGCAAATTGTTTTCCAATAAAACAAAATTACTTAATATAGCGCATTTAACGGAAATTCATGTTCACCTTATGTATATTTTTATGACGACCATTGAATAAAACTGTGGTAAATTTCACTTCACGCGAAGTATAATAACAGTATAAGGGAAATATTTCTAATGCTATGGCCACGATCGCGATCGCTTATAGTCACTTGATAACTGTTAGTAACGAGTTTCTGACACATTGGTTACGTTTTTATATAATGTATTTCCCCAAGATGATATTTCTGCAATGCTAACATTGAACACCGATTGTATGCCCCGATCGAAGGCCTAAAAATATCTTACTAATAATTATGGAGTACCAGGCATATTCCATTAAATTCTGACAGCGAGCCGATATGCGCCATACTACGGCACGATTAGAGATGTTTATCCAAAGAAATACTCCTTCTAAATATGCACTCGGTGTTATGTGTACTTAAATTGATTATTTTTTTAATCTTTTTAAGTTGATTGCATTTATGCAGGGGAACACTTTTAGTTGAAAACATGATGCACGTTTTTACATGAGAATTACTGGAGTGGAAAGATTATATAGAATTTTTGTAACTGAAATTCAAACGTCTAATCTGTATTGCGTAGAGATGCGGCCACTTTTAAAGAAAAAACTTAAATACAATATGTATCTTCATGCAGGACTACAACATCCTTAGACGCTATTTAAGAAGATCTAAGAACAGAGTGGAATTAATAATAAAGGGACCAAATGTGTGGAAGAAAACACCGACAACAGAAAAAAAGCATCGAAGAAAAAAAAACAACTTTTGTATATAAAATACATTTTTTTCATGATTGTTGACCTCGATTTTAATAAATGTATTGACATTTATGTTCTCGTAGTATTCTTTATCCGATAGTTCTATCTTATAGAAGTCATCTTCCTCTTTACATCAAATTTCCTATTGACATTTAGTTTAGAAGGCATACGCGCATTCGTCTACAGACTTCTTAACAATACTTCTAACGAGTGTTTATTAATTTTGTTTTACTTACGTGGACCTTTGAAGTCCACTTCTCTACATTATAAAAATATGGTGAATATATTAAATAAATACTTATCCTACGTAGGCGTTCGATATTTGCCATAATTGCGTTGTAGTCGTGAGCACTTGGATTATATTAAATGTCACCAATGATATCACGGACAAAGCCAATTTGCGCAGCAAGCTTAACAAGGACTCTCAAAGCCTCGTATGTTTGTCAAACATGCTCACGTCAAGTCATATGGCACTTCAGTACACGGACAGATATCTAGTATACGAGTATGTAATATGTTGCATCATATAATACTGTGCTCTCAACCCTGGAACCGCGCTGCCTGCACTCAGCAGCAGGGACCCCTGCTGAGAGGTATTATGCTAATGGAAACTGCTGAAATTGTGCCGTAATTCGCTTTAAAACTGCCAAGAGACTTCAAAAATATAATATTTTACTCTGTTTCTAGATAGCAAGATGAATATGTATATAACTTCTCGTTTGCATAAACGAATATGCTTATATGTAGTTCTATAAGATCATTTCGAGTACAAAAGCATTAAATAAATATGATTTTGTGTCCTGTACCATTTTGGAAATTTTCTCTTTCTCGGTTTTATACAGAATTTTCAAAAAGGCTCGAACTGATCGAACACGGGCCATATAACACAAAGGTTGTTTGATATTGAACTTTTACGTAACCTTTACCCAATTCAATACTATCTTTTGAACGATGTACAGATCCGTTAATGCCTTCTAGTATAGTCTCCACTCCAACACTATTAAGATTCGATATCACAGCCGCTTCAATGTCCTCTATCGTTCGTACCGCTGCCCCTTAATATTCGATTTCTACATAGGGAATAAAAATCGACGGAGGGGAAGGAGACTTGTGATGGTGTTTTCTCGTGCAAAATGCAGTAATTTCCGCTGCTCAGGAAATCAGGCATTAGACCTCATTTGTTTAGAAAGTCGAGACAAAACATTTTTGTAGATTGCCCCAATCATAATGTTGGAAACTTAATGACAAAATTCACAACGAATGATGTTCAAAATGATGATAATCAAAAGATAATCGTAACGTTTCAAAAATACATACTATATGGATCATCAACTGCGCTGAATCACTGGCGCTGCCGATCTACTTACTGTTCCGTAAATCACTCACTAAATGCTCTGTTCCTAATGTTTGGAAACGTGTCTATATTACGCCGGTGCATAAAAAAGGCTCAAGAACGGATATTACAAATTATAGGCCAATCTCCAAACTCTGTATCG
>JAPMAF010000951.1:0-12295 GCA_026537445.1 Silvatares holzenthali
TATATATACACATATATATCAAATGATAGGAATGCTACTAGACATGCCGTGTCGCATTATTAATTTGCAGTGAACGTAACTTAAGTGAGAACTAATACACTGCCTAAATCTTTTCTGTGTGAGTCTGCTCGATTATGAAGTACTACTATTATAACTTGGGTTTCTTCAAGATTTGTGTCAATTCCTTACCCTTACACTAACACCCCTGCATGGAATCCTCGGATGTGACAGATCCATCCCACTGGAACTCCTTATCTATAAATTTGAAAGAATAATAAGGGAAGGTCTCAAATATCTTAAAAGTAAAATAGTTTTAGTATATAATCTTCTTAAAGAAGGTAATGTGAGGAGCCTTAATAACCGACGCGCGTGTATGATGAGATGTATGAATGCAGAAGAAGCTAGAGATGTGTGTCAGGATAGAACTAAGTGGCGCTCCATTCTCTCTGCCTACCCCTACCGGGAAAAGGCGGATGTTGTGTATGTATGTATGTAAAATAGTTTTTAGAAATTTTAAAAGAGTAAATGGATGTATTGAATTTTTTTATTTAAATCTTAATGTATTCATGTAATTTAAGTTATCTGCGGTCTTAATATTAGCAATCTCTACTAGTTTTCAATTAGCTTAACATTCAGGTTTTTTGACAAATATATAGACCTTATTTTGCCTCTTTCATACCTTCCCATATATTGACGATCTCGTCCATGAACTATAAGAACAATTTCTGTAGTAGTGTTTGGCCTCTAGTTTGTCTATCATTTGTGGAAAGTGGATCAGTTTACTATATTGTTCAATCTGTACTGTTTAATTATATTTTTTCTTTAGTCTTATCCAAGCTATTTTTGGTTGCTTACCTATACTCGATTCATCCCTTAACCAAGAAGCTATTAAAATATTAAGAATTGGGGAACACATATCTAAATGTAAGAATTAACTAAAAATATGTTAAATAAAATTGTAATATAAAATAAAAATTGAATTTGCAATACATAACATATGAGTATGCCTTTTGAAGTGTTGCAATTATAATTCAGGTATTGCAGATTATTTAAGCAGGCCCAAGGCAATGCAAGGACAGAATTCAGTGTATCAAGCAGTACTAAATTCCATTATGTTGGCAAAATGCTTTGCAGCTCGCCTGTGGGAAAACAGTCCTTATGTGGCCCGTCAATTGAATGGTATTGGTCCTGCTTATGCTACTTTACTGGTGACTGCAGGAAAAATAACTTTCCAGAGTATCAAAGAAAGCAATCCGAGAGATTTAGAGAGAGTAAGCATAATAATTAAATCATTAAAGCACAGAATTGTAATTATTGCCAATTAACTGTTTGACATATATTTTTATAGGTACTGCAAGGCAAAGAATTTTAGATAGTTATGTCATGCTGTGACATTTTGTTTGTCAACGTTTCAGACTATATTGCACTGTCAATTTCAGGGTGATTCTGTCTGTGTGAAAAGTTAGTCTAACTATAGTGTGAAAAGATGCTTACTTAAGTATTAGTGTTTATTGTAACAAGTGGATCAACAATGATCATGGTTGTGCCCATTGTCAACCATGTGTTTATTGTTACATGTCAATAATTCATTAATCACTAATCAGGTGGCTGAGCCAGAGCTGGATTCTACGCCAATTTGAAGCGAAGTCCATCATCTCAATTAATGTTGTTGGGTTGTTTATAAATCTCTTTGACCTACTTTTATGAGTCAGCCATATTGATTACTAGATTATTCCTAGTATTTTGGGTTCAAACAAGAAGTATCAGAGTTCAGAAAATGCTCGGTTAAAACCGATTTGTCAGAATGTCCCAGTTTCCCTGCTCTATGGTACTCGCTCACTCGTTTGGCAATTATTCTTCCTGTTCAACTCACAATGTCATAAAAGGAATTAATATAGTATACCCTCTTCTCCTGTAGCACGATAACAAATATTATCAATAATGGAGATGAAATGTTTAGTACTTTACATTTAAACCGTATTCGACCTAAGAAAATCATTTAATTTTCAGATTATAAACAAGCTCCCTCCTTCGGGAAACAATCTGAAGAAACAGGTCACTCTATTACCTCAGTATGGGTTGGATGTGAAACTTGAAAGCAATCGTGTGGTGATGGTTGTATTATCAATACTAAATCATGAGCTATTATTGTCTGAGAGTTCCACTACTGGACAGAAGCACAAAGTATCACTCATTATCGGGGATTCTGAAAATAATTTATTGTTTCTTGAACACATATGGTAAAAATGCGAATTTATAAATATACTCATTTATATTTCCTATTCAGACAATACTTTTTTGATGGATAAAAATAACACTTGTCAGTTACTTACGTTATTATGAAATGGTATGTTAAAGTATTGCAAGAAGATGAAGAAAAAAACTATCAATAATGCAAATGTGCTTTGTATTATTCTTTCAGTGATTCCTCTCTGCTCCTTAAACCCAATGCTACAATTACCAAGAAAGTTACACCCATTTGTTGTAGGGCACATACAATACTGGTGCATTGTGTCAGCAACACTTGGGGTAAGTAATTATACTGAATTATATAGAATGTGTTCAAAAATGTTATTCATATTTGGGCACCATTCTTTTCAGTTGGTTTGGATGTACAATATTCAATGACTATTAAAAAATCTTTATCGACTCTACCTGGGATATTAAAGCAAAAAATAAAAGATTATTTAGTTGGAAATATAGAAAAAGACAAAGAATCTAATGATGAATCTATCGAAATAAACAAAACACTCTCTGAATTGTCATGGGAAGTTCAAAATAGCTCCACAAATAATGAAAACACAATCTGTAAGTCTAATGATGAATCAAGCATTATACTGACAAAATCAAAAAAGTCGGCTCAAAAAATGAAAACATCTAAAGAAAATAATACCAGTATTCATACACACAGTAGAAGTTCATTACAGAAGAGCAATGATTGTGTACGATTTATTCCTCAACATTCTAATTTAAAAACCCTTTCTCCAACGGTTAGATGTTATGTAAGTATAAAATATTGTTTCAAATAAAGTACAATATATAGCAGCACCCTTGAGGTCACATTCTCACGAAAACGGCGCTATAGAAATTGTCCACGTTAATAATAATAATAATAGTAATGTTGATATTATAATGACAAACAATTTGAAGTGTTCATTATTTTTAGAAACCAATACCTAAAGCAACTGTAAGTGCATCCAATTTTGAAATGAATTTTGAAGAAATTGTTAATAACTCGGTACTCAGTATGGATTCAGAAACACATGAAAATGTAAAGCAATGGAGTGAAAAAAATAAAACATTCGGTTCAATTCCAAATTTGGATTCCTATAATTCTACCAGTTTAAATGCTCGAGATATCTCTTTAAGAAAAGCACAATTACCCAGTGCAAACAATCATGAAATAATAAACAAAGATTCCACTGACTGGTTATATGAAAAAAATTTTGCTACAGTGTCTCCTGCTGTTGGGTGTGCATCAGAAAGTGATATAATATTGGATAATATACTCAACAACGATGATGATTTTGATGAATCTTATGAAGTTTGGTGCAAAAAATTAGATTCACAAGTATCCACCAAAAATACAAAACAAAGATATGAAACTTTAACAAATATAAATGATAATTATTATAAATATAGTAGTTTTTCTACAGACAGTGCGGTAAAGATGGAATATGATCAAAACATAAGTAAAAATGTAGAACTTGATTATGATCTGCTAAGATTGACAAAAGACAGAAATGATCGATTAATCCACCAACCAAATTATTTTACAAAAAATATTTGTGCACACAACAAGCCTTGCGATAATGGTTTGGACAACACAATGAATGTAAAAAATCGTATCGTTGATTTCACAAATAATTCTAATAGTTATAAAAAGTTTAAAAAATCTGACTTCAGTATTGAATCCAACAATTCAAACAAAACTAAAGAAAGTTTAGGCAATCATACTACAAATATTGTATCTATAGATTTAACAGTAAGTGATTCATTATTAAATAATAATGGAACCAATTCCATTCTTACTGATTTAAAACCAATCAAAAGCAGTATCATAATGGATAAGGCAAAAGGAAATAAAAATACATTAAGACAAATAAATAAATGTAAAGAAATAAAGAAAAGAAATATAAAGAATGTTATATCAAATCTTAATAACAAACATATATTGGATAATAGTTTACCCATTGAAAAGAATATAGAATTAGCCAGCACCAGATTAATTACAGATCAAGATGAGAACAGTGAAAGTACAAGTATTCAAACAGCCAAATCTTTAGAATCTGTAAGAATGAAAAATGTTTCCATACATGTAAAAGTGGTATCAGAAATTGAGGCACCAATGAAGACAAATCAAGAAAGTCTGAAGCCAACCCAATGTTTACTAAATGAAAATAATACAGATGCAGAGAACTCTTCAAAATATATTGTAATGGAAATCCATAAACCGAAAAAAGATAGGCGGCAACCTTCATTAGTTATTAATTCATATAAAACATTTTATAAACTACAAAAACTCTCTATTTCTGTTGATTTCCGAAATGGCCAATATAATATTATAAACAATCATCAAAATACATACAGAATAATTCTACAGACCATAGAAAGACCATTAACTATAAAATCACACTATAAGAAACAATTTGATTATAGAAAATCTAAATCTGTTTCTTGGAGAAACCCTTTAATTGTGCCTATTGCTAATAACAATTGCATACCAGTTAAGATTATTATACTAAATGGTGAAGAAAATAATTTTGCCATTATGGATCACAAATCTATAGATGTTAGTAAAGATATAGTGATATCTCCTCAAGTTATTGCAAAAGTATTGAGCTCATTAACTAACTTCCCAATTAATGATGCAAAATTTATGTATTGCAATAGTAGGACACTGTGTGCACCGATAGCAGCAGATGATATAATATATCATTCAGAAAATGGGTTCGATAAAACTGTGGATAACTTCGTAACCCCATCTATTGCAAGCATCTCTCATTTGGATGCTAAAGGTTTATACGATGATGAAAATATAAAAAAAGAAAACCTAACTAAGAATAAAATGATGAAAGATAACCAACGCAATATAACACTGCCACTTGAAACGAAGAATAAAAATCAAATATCAAATGATGCTGTCAAGGAATGGATACAAAAATCACAATTCAATTGTGAACCGAATCTGAAAGTAGAATTGTCACCCGAAGAGAGTACTAGATTGCATTCATCATATGATAAAGAAATATCACATCAAAAGTTAATGTTAAGTGAAGATAATCTAAGACCTGAGAAAATTTTACCCTCCAAAGTTGAAAACCTTTTGATAAAGCACATGCAAAAGGCTCAAACAATGCAAAATAAGAAATGTGTTTTTGATTTAGGGTTTGTATAATTTAATAACGGTGACATTAACCGCATACAGTATAATCATATTTTCAATCTTATATGTTTTATAATTTTTCAGCGTAGAAGAAATCTTAAATAAAATTGATTCATCTCAAAGAGGGAAAATGACTGAAAGTTCGCACAAATTAATTAGGCGAAATACATATGAAAATAAACAGCTGAATAATGTTGAGTTATCAGAAAGCTTGAACATTGATCGTGATGATTTTTTAAAAATGTATTGGGATTCAATTAACAATTTCGAAAAAGTAAAAAATTTTGACAAAATTGCAGAGTTTCAGGAAGATATATCAGATTACCATAAAACACTGTCTAGAAGTATAATTCCAAATATATTTTATGACGAACCAATATTGGGGACTAATGAAGCTACAGAAAGTTTAATAGAATGTGCTACCCATATAGATATACATACAGCAGGTGATTCGGAAGATTGCGAGCTCTTAGATAGGAACATGCTGAATCCACAAAGGACTCATATAGATATACATACAGCAGGTGATTCGGAAGATTGCGAGCTCTTAGATAGGAATATGCTGAATCCACAAAGGGTTCTAGCCTCTGCTTATTACTCTTTTCAGAATGCAAGTAGTACTCAAATAGCATCAATTCCAACACACCATCAATGTTGTGCACATACCACTGCAAAGCAGATGTTTGAAAATACATCTACCAATCATGAGAAATATATAGAAGACAATAACTCTGTCTCTGATGATGATTGCTCTATTGGTTACAATATGAATATTATTTTACCGAAAAAGTTTAAATATGTTTCGAATAGTCAATATTTGCCAGAAACAGAAGATAAATCGCAAACAGTTTATTATGACCACCATGCTAATTTTGTACAAAGTGCTACAAAGCAGATGTTTGGAAATTCATCTCCTGATTTTGAAAACTATCTGGAAGAAGATTGTTCAATTGACTATAGTAGAAATAATCTTTCTCTATCGAAAAGCTTTAAGTGCGTTTCAAATAGTCTATATTTATCAGAAAGAGAAAATAAACATCAGAGAGATCATGATAAAATGGAAATAAATAATTTGTATTTGAATAAAAGTGCACAATTGGGAAGAGCTTTTGACAGGGACCGACAATCAAAAAATTTGCAATATAAAATGAACAGAACGTTATATCTTACAAAAAATGATTCGCTTATGCATAATCAAGAGCATATGTCTAAAATTTCCCCTTATACATTTAATTTGAAAAATACTTACATAAACCCTTCACCAAAAGAAAATTTATCACAATTTGTGATGACACCTAAAACGAAGTTAAGTCACAAGTAATTTGCATTTATTTATCTTGTAATTGTACATTAAATTTTGAAGTTCAGGATTTCAAATTTAAAAAAATGTGTTGTATATTTAGTATTAATAAAATTCTATTTATTTTCTTAAATTCTTTGAATTTATAAGATAAATAGTGGTTGCAACTAAGAAAAGAAACAGTTTTATTAACAATGGAGAATGACAAAGTAGTAGAAAAAGTGAAATATAATTTAGTACTAGTTAAATTATTTAATAGTAGCTGCTACTTGAATATTTTAATACTGTAGTGTTAGTAAAAAATGATGTTGACAAAATATTAAAATAAATTTCATTTCAATTGGATTTATTTTTATTTTTACTTTTTGTACATGTATACAATGATGAACTTATTATCAAGCTAGAGAATAGCAGCAATAAGCTAGCTACCAGCTAGAATAGGAGTGCATTAAAGGAAAAATAAAAGAGGAATATTGAAAGCAAACATTTATTCTTATTCAATACAATTAGATATTAGATAAGTATTACGCATCTATGTGTTATCCATTCTAATTACCATAAAGCAATGAAGACAAAATTTCCATTACAATGAATTATATCGCAATCGAAAAGTAAGAAAACCTAATATATTTTGTATAACAATGTGATGAACCACAAAAGCCAATAAAATCCATAGAGTCGTCACTTATCTATTACATATTTATTGAATGACAAACAACAATATTAATAATCCTAGACCCGCCCCACTATGCAAATGCATGGCACACCCCAACTACCAACAGACTGCAGACTTGCTGGTTGCGAGCAACACAAGGAGAGTCCTCACTCAGGAGAAAGGGAACTCATCCCGAGGGCCATTGGAGTATCAATATACTTTACAACATTTCATTATTCATTTTAACTCTTCATTTTCCGATATTGAAGCGGTGGAAACACCAAATTAAGTGCAGAATCACCAGTAAATGTCAATAAACCTTTTAAATTAAAATGAATAATGAAAATAAATCGCTGTTATGAATTGAATAACTCAATCATAACAAAATATGAGTTTACAACCTCTATACTTTGCATTAAAATAATGCCCATTTTCACAGGCAGAGTTGTCATTAATACAATACAATGCAATGCATGTCTATATCCTATGTGTTATCTGTATGTTCAGGGTCAATAGGTACTTATACTAATGTCAAAGTCCTTCATTCCCAAACCGAACATAAATTGTAGAATATCCAACGAGGTCAGTTCCACTAAAGATATTGCATTTAAATGTATATTATGCATAACTTAACATGAAAATGAATATGTCAATAGGTGTAAAAAGAATGTTCACACCTGGTTAACCATTCTAATCACAATAATATCCCTTATTTATTATATGTAGGATAGTTATAGGTGAAATACATATGGGTGGAAGGGTAGGTTAGGGTATGTACAGAATAGATGGAATGCTCCAACTGTACCAAATATAAATAAATACATACTGTTTACAAGATGTGGCAATGGTAATAACTTCAACATTAACTACTACAAATATAATATAATGTGTATAGGTACACATATACACACACACTATAATATACTATCCAAGAAGAATTCATTAGGGACACGCAATTATCAATATTATATTTACTACCGATGAATTTATTCAACAAAAAACTTCATGTTTTCATACTCACTCTTCTTGTTTACAATATGATATACTTAATATATCTGCATAAAATAGTAGGGATAAAATATATAATAAATTTCCAGGCTTGGAAAATTCCACTAATTCTATGCAAAGTATAGCTTGTACGAAGTGTCACCTGATACATAAAATATTTCAACAGCTGGTGGACCACTCCAAAACATTACTCAAGTCCATATGTATTCACTTGCGTGCATGACATTCGATAAAAAGGAAATATCAAATCATACGTATCTATTCTATATTCCTACACCCTGAGTATGAGTGCAGTATGAAGAGTAACGACCCGGGAACGAGTATAATATTGGAGTGGTCCGACGGCGTGGCGTGCTGGGTTTGTAAACATATGGTTTAGTCATACATCCATTATCTTATATCAAAAAGCTTAAATCCATGCTTCGCAACATGGCTTGACGAGAATCCACATGGAAGGAGCTCTGATTTGTCAACAAGTTTATTTAAAATGTTTCATGTACAAATTGTTAAATATGCAAGAAAACGTGTAAACCTAACAAATAAATATTATATTTTTAAACACATTTGTGCTAATGTAAAAAGAAATACATTAAAAATATATCGCTCACTTTTATTATGTAATAGCTGCAAATGTATTTTAAAATATTAACAAAACGGATTTTAATAATGTAGTCAACTACTGTAACAAAAAATATCCATAGCTGCATGAAATAAATTCTAATATTTGAAGAAACTTCATCGAAGAATTATCGATAATATAAAAAAAAATAAAAACTTACATTTTCATATTTGGTGAACATGAAACATTCAAATGTTTGTTTTTGACATGGAGAGCTAATCCGGGTCATTAATGTATTCACTTCTTGGTCATGATCTTGAGGTACTCCAAAGCATTCTGCGCAGCAGCCGCCTGGGAGTCCTTGCTGGTAGCCCCGGCGCCGTAGCACACGGCCACAGGCAGAGTGGAAAGCTGCACCAGGCACTGCCACTTACCAGAGATGGAGCGTTCTTCAATATCAACATAAGTCACTTCGAAAGATTGTTCCGACGCGATCTCCTGCAGGAACTGCACGAAATTGAAATCTTTCTTATTTAGAGGAGTCACCTGGAACGTTGGAAATAGTGTAATAAAGTATTTTGCAAACACATTAAGATTATAACCTATAAACGTAAAAGATCCATATTACTTTAACAATTTCATTAGGTTATAAATAAAATGATAGAAATAGTACATAATAGTTTACCTGCAACTTGGCTAGCACCGGTCCCACTGAGTGCTTCAGCTGCTTGTGGAATTGGGACACTTTGTGGCTGTGGCTCGTGGTCAGGGTGGATATCTTGCTCACCTTCATGTCGGCGTAGCGAGCGGCCACGTTCCCTGCCTTCTGAAACAATCTCACATTACACACAGCCAAACAGGATCAGCTATAATATTGTACAAGGTGATTTCATATTGGTAAAGGCATATCCCATTTGAATAAAATAATAGTCCACCTCATCTCCTTCCTGAGGTGCTGGTGTTTCAGGCATGTCTTGCAGTAGAAGCAGCATGCGATGAGCGGCCAAGCGCTTGGCCACCTTCTTGCTCTTTCCACGTCCCACTTCACGCTGATTCATCAGCACGCACGCCACTGTAAACTGTCGCTCATGTGGGAGACCACCTACAGTTGATGCAAAAAATTAACGAATAAATATTTTTGCTTCTGCTTCCAGCAGAGAGAACTGAAAACTATTATAATTTCAATCTTATGAGAATTTCTAACCATGTTACAGAACTAACTCATTTCAAAATCAATAATGAAGAATAAAACTAGGAAGAAAACATTTCAACTGTGTTTTTTAGACAGAAAAAATGTTACATCACCTAGAATATTATTGAACCACAAAGAGTGGAAATAATTCAAAGTAATTTACCATCTTCATGCTCCGTAACATATTTGGGAGGTGGCAGAAATTTCCTCATACACATCTCCTGAAGACAACCTACAGGATTCACTTCATAAGGAGACTCAGCATTGCCATCACTGAAAATAAACAATTCAATTTTTATAGCATTGTATCATTTATCACAGTATATATTGATGAAAATTACATGTTAAGATATTAATTATACTTACATAGCTTCCGTTGGAGATCCATTAGTAGTACTGTCAGCAGGAGCCTCACCAGTTAATTTATCTAGGAGTCCTTTAGCAGCCTTGTGCTTAGCTTGCTTCTTAGAGCGTCCAGTACCAATGGCTAAGATACAAAAATGTATTTTTTTATATAATATACAAGTATATATCTAGGAATTTCTTTGTTCTTGGCTAGGAAATAGTTTGGATATAAATCCCATAGAAAACCTGTGAGCGATTCTAGGAAGACATGTGAATTCCACTATGTCAACCATAAAGGACACACTAAACAACTACACACATGGTTTCAGACAGGAATATTAAGGGGGGGGGGGGGAATAATACTTACTGGCATAAGAACTATAATCATGGCAAAGTTCTTATTGATAAATAACAAACATGAATAATTAAAGCCTCATACAACAATAACCAAATTAAAAATAAGGGCAAAAAATTAGGTAGCACCATTCCAATGACCACTAGTGTATATAATATAAATACAAATATCTCTCATATTAAATAAGAAATTATTATTAATTAAGAGTTTGCTCTCAATTCCACCATGCTCTTTCCAGAAGTTTCAAATAAATTTGAAACCTTGACTTGTATATAGTAATGTAAATGTAATATTATCTAATTCTTTCCGCAAATGCTTTAACAGTTGCTGAAGTCCTGGTTTCGTGAGGACTACCACTTTTTGGTCTGTCTTCAAAAGCTAAGATGTCTTTGTAATGTTTCAACGCACAATGAATGAATGTTATTGATATTTTTAATAGTTTTAGTAGGTTAAAACTCTGTTGCTGTAGATTTTTTACTTTTTGTAAAACAATATCGACACGGTTTTTAACCCCACTTCATGTTAACTGTTCAAAGTATTCCAATGAAATGTTTTTTTTTGTTGTTATTGTAACCACTTAGGAATGATTTAAAAAGAACGACAATTAAAAATATTCTATGGCATCTTTACAATTGGGGGCAGAATTTATGGAAGCCATTGCTTAGTGCTAATAACATTGAATTAGTCATTGCACTAACATTGTATCAGTAGGTTAAAATAGGAACCAATATTTCTTCATTTTTAAATGATAAACAAGTGCACTTTTGATTTTAGAATAGGTTTAGTGTTACCTAAAAATATTTAATTGAGCTGACAGAGATTGTTCAACAGTTGATCTGTTGAACAATGTTAAGCAATTAAAGCATACAAATTGATTTTTGTAAAATTCCAATGTTTTAACTTCTCATTCTATAAAATTTCTCAATAAGGAAAGAAATTGATCAGTCCCTTCAGATGAATAATAAAAAGCTCGCACTGAATATCTATCGATGAATCTAAATATGAAGTAAAGAAAAGGACTGATAGTGATGTACTAACCCACAATATCTGACACAGTGACTCGGTAGCGGAATATAGGCTCATGAATAAGTCCTTCTATCTGCACCAGTTCATATTTGGGAACGGTTCCTCTGCGAGCCAATAGCTCTTGCAGCACAGACACTGGAGTCTTGGCGGGCATATGAGCCATTTCCTAGAAAATTATTTTGTACAAATGTTTAATTTATTTTATTTTTTAAAGTGTGGATAATTTGTTAAAAGATGTTTTCGTTCAAAAAAATCACTCCAAGAGCGCTGTACATGTTATAAAAATATTTCCTTATATATTGTTACAATATTAAATACTATAAAATCCCATGAAAGCTACAATTTTTTTTACAAAATTCCACTGAGACTATTCACGAGACCATGACAGCATCATCCGTCTGGGTCTGTAACATACTGTACGATTGCACATGTAAATGCTGTGTAGCAATCAGAGGAGAGATTGAAAACC
>JAPMAF010000953.1:0-12286 GCA_026537445.1 Silvatares holzenthali
CATATATAAATAATTGTATGTAGTTTGATATAAATGCACTTACATTGTAAAGCGCTCTTGGGGTGATTTGTAATCACAAAACAGCGTTATATAAATCATTCAATAAATAAATGTAAGGAGCTTCAAGAACCGTTGTGCGTGTATGATGAGATGTATGAACGTAGAGGAGCAAGAGGTGTGTGTCAGGATAGAGACAGGTGGTGCTCTGTTCTCTCTGCCTACTCATATTGCGGCTCAGCATTATGTTGTGTATGTATATATTAATTCAACCTTTCTAAACAAACACTTAAATTCTATAATTTAAGAATTTGGTGTCATTTAATTTTGTTTGGTATATTTGTTATCACTTATTTTATAGATCATCAACCTTTTAAGTTTTTTTTATCTATGCGTGAGATATTCAACATCATTATCTAACTGAATCTTTTATGGTGTAAATCATATTGTGCTCTAGATGTAATATTTGTGATAATAGAGGAATTACAATTTGGCGCGTGAAAGCTGGAAATGGAGTGAACGGTGCACTAAACGCTGTTGTATAAAAAAAAAAAGCTATCCAAGAGTGGTCAGATGGCAGTGCATAACGGAGTATTGGTATCAACTTTGATGTATGAAAGTGATCTTGGACGTAGCAGAGAAGGAATGAAAGTATAATAAATGTTGCGCTCAATTTCTGTAAGTGGCTTACAGCTCAGTGGAGAAATAATACATGATATTAATATACCTCACTCTCAGTGCTGTATATTTCTATAAAAAAAACTTTTTAACATAAAATGGAGATTAAAATAATCAGATCATATTGTGTTTAGAAGATAAGGAATATTATAATAGTAAATATTTCATTTTAAAATGTTTTAGGACCCACGTGTGCTAGACGCTATGCTGCCTTACATGACAAATTATTACGGTAATCCACATTCCCGAACTCACGCTTATGGTTGGGAGAGCGAAGCAGCTGTTGAGAAGGCTCGTGAGCAAGTGGCGAATCTCATCAGAGCCGATCCAAAAGAAATAATCTTCACATCTGGAGCTACAGAGTCCAATAACATCGCTGTTAAAGGTGTTGCAAGATTTTATGGTGAAAAGAAAAAGCATGTCATCACAACCCAAATTGTAAGTTGTTTATGTTTAATCTTGATTATAATATTGTTGAATGAATCTACAATCTTACAAATTAAGATATCCTTTTTATTTTTTTTGGTGCATGATCAGTACATAGTACTAATACTGATGCAAACTTGGAACCTCACATAATACATAATGACAATACTCGCAGCAACATAACATGCTGCGGATGGATCAATGTAGGGCATTACTTAAAAGGATAGAAGACAAATGACTGTGTAGCGCTGCTAACACAGTCGACAATAATATATGTGAGGTAGATTCATGCATCTAGAATCTTCCAAGTGCATCGCCCTGAACGGCAAAGTCTTTGGAAGATTTTAGAGATAGTTCACCTACCTCAGAGAATACAATATTGTCATCGCAATAATCGATTTTAGAAGAGTTTTCACACTCGCCTATATAAAGAGTTGCGTAACGCAATATGTCAGAGTTAGATCATCAAATTCCTACCTGAGGCAACTGTCTCTCTGTCGCTCGGCTATCCGATTCGCACAACGTCTCTTGGGGAACCGACTCCCTCGACCGCATAATCATTCGCTGCGACAAATTCACTATCACTATACACTGTCATCTCTACACTGTGTACTTGGAAAATAAAGTTCATTAGAAATTACGTCTATTTTCATCATTTATATTAACAGAGCAATCGCACCGGCTAAAACTGAATAAGAAAGATTACCAAAGTTGCTATTATATGGGAAACACTGTTGCTAGATTGAAGTGGAACAATGCAACTGCCTGTAATAATTAAAAAGATAGCATAACTGTGATCATGGCCAGGTGCATCAAATAGATAATATCAATTGAATAAGGACTACACTAATTCAAAATATGTGCTGTGAGAATAAAAATATTGCTTTTTGTTACACAATTTGTATTAGGAACCAAGTTATTCAATATTTCACATTGATAATGAAATCTAAATATGAAATGATAATGCTAATTCCAGGATTAAATAAATAAACAAAAATTCTACATAATAAATCATATCTGAAGCAATAAGAGATTAGCATTTCAATTACATTTTTAGGAACACAAATGTGTACTGGACTCTTGCAGAGCTTTAGAGGGTGAAGGTTTTAAAGTGACCTATTTACCAGTTGGAACAAATGGAATCATTAACTTGAGCGAATTGGAAGCTGCCCTCACACCTGATACTTCAATAGTTTCTATTATGACTGTGAACAATGAAATAGGTATGCTTATTATTTTATTGAGTTAACATTATATGAGTGTGATCACTACTTACTTAAACAGGCATTTTCTATTTCTGGTGAGTGTTGCATGACTAGAACAAGCTGCCGAAAAAGCTTAGAGAGGCACTGACTTACCCTTGTTTTAAATGCAAACTGAAAGGTATCTCCTTAATTGATGCCATTGAACTGTCCTCATTTGTGTGAGAAAGAAAATGAGAGAAGTATGTTACAATTCATACTTCTCTCATTTCAACTGCAATTATTTTGTGATTTTTCTTTCCCACTTTATTGCTAAGCATATACATACGATCATCTCACATGAAGAGTTTCCATGTTGTCAGCTACTATTGACTACTTACCGCCTGTCTTTAAGATTATTTTTACCATAATAAATTAACTTACTGTTTTAATTACTTTTTAGTGAAATAGCCATGTTGTATTTTTTTTCTAAGGTGTGACACAACCAATATCGGAAATCGGTGCATTGTGCAAGGCCAAGAAAGTGTTCTTCCATACAGATGCTGCCCAAGCTGTTGGCAAGATTCCGCTGGATGTGAACAAAATGAATATTGATCTCATGTCGATATCAGGGCACAAGGTCTATGGACCCAAAGGAGTGGGTGCCCTTTACATAAGACGGAGACCCAGAGTTCGGGTGGAAGCCTTGCAGAGCGGAGGAGGGCAAGAGAGAGGAATGAGAAGCGGAACGGTGCCCACTCCTTTGACTGTCGGATTAGGTAAAGATTCTCCTTTTGTTTAATTTGTGATCCAATACACTTTTCAGAGAAGTGAAAATTCTTTCAAAATTAGTTTGTTATTAAGTTCATGATGTGTTAGCTTTTTCGGATGTATCAACAAAGATTATAGCTTCGAGCCTTTTTTAAACATTATATGTTAGTGAATAAACAAATTGAACCCAGCCTGGCAAGAGTAATATATTTTTAGCCTTCTTCAATGACTCACTGAAGAAGGCTAAAAATACACATTAAATAAATGATAGGATATCTTGAATTTTCTCTAAATTCTATTAGTCGTCACCTCGTATACAATATGACTAGTTGCCTCTTCAATTTAGTCAGTCCACTATGTTGTATGTTCCCTTCTTAGTCTTCTTTAACATATTTTTTTCAAGGTCGGATGCTCAAACCAAAATATGGTTGTATAACAGTTGTTCTCTTCACAGTATTCTTTACAAAACTTTAAAATAAGCAGTTGAGAGCTTGTTTTTAAGGTGTAGCTCTCAATAGTATAAATTAGTTACTTATAAAAGGGTTTGTTTTTTAAGAACAAATTTTTGTTCAAAGAATATGTTCTGACCAATCTCATTTTTACTTCCTTGGATAATCCACAAACCTGCCATATTCTGATCAAGCTTATCCTTACGCTCTTGGTCATCCCAAACATGTAGTTTTTTTTAAACCTTTAAATCATTCAACTAGATTTCTTTTAACCAAATTGTTGAAAATAAAATTGTTGGAATATTTCATTTTCGTTTGTAGATTTACTTTATATCTAAATTGAAACCCACAAATGTGTGTGCTCACAATCAACAAACTTGTATACTAAAATATGTTTTTACATAGCTCACAATTGGTTAATATTTTGTTCACATTTTACTAATAATTTTTCATGTATGAATTCTATGTATTACATTTTATTAATAATTATTCATGTATGAATTCACTTATGTTTTTTATGTATGAATTCATGTATGAGTTCACATTTTAATAATAATTTTTCATGTATGAATTTCATATGAATTCTAATATATTCTTTATTCTTCTATAGAATGAACATGTAACATTACATGTAAAAATTCATAATAGAATTAAATTAGCTATATAATAAGTATTATTTAATAAATTGAAATGACATTGATCAGACAGAGTTCAGAGGAAATGAATATTTGGTAAAGAGCCAGTAATAGTGGTGCCAAACAAATTATAAACATGCTAGATAAAACTTGTTATCCATAATTTTATGATGTCGCTTATCTAAGTTTCTTTATAATTTGAGTCATAAAATTGAGTAAATATTTCGCATTGCATTCTTATAAAGATGAAACTGCTTTTTCAGATACACTAGAAATGTTTGTATCACTTAATTGAAATACATAATCTAATAATGCTAGTATTAAACATTTAGCACTTTGTTTTAAATAGAGGTTTTTCAAATACTGTATATTTATAATTTCAAATACAATACATTTAAAACGTCTTATCATTTTTGTAATCTATAATCCAATGGCGAGTTGTATACTATAGCTTTAATAATCATTAGAAATAGTATAGATTGTACAAAGCCTTTAAATATATTGATAATAATCCTGTACATGTCTAATCTAAAAAATGTGTTTTATAGTTATAAAAAATTATAACATCAAAGTGAGATGTATCAATCCCCAATACTCTAGATATGGTCAATAGGTTGAATGTAGTTGTTCTTTTCGTTTATTATTTGTATGCTAAGCTCGAAGTAGTTTGAATCATAGAAATAAAAACAAGATGTAGTTTCCTGATAAGTGAATGTAGCCTCGATCATCTAAGTTATAACCATATTTGATTTTCACATTCACTCATACTTGCTAGTTACCAAGGTTTTTAGTATTACATCAGTTAAGTAGTTCTGCTTTTTAAAATAAGTCTTTACCACCTAGTCCTCCCAGCGGTGTTAATTCCATAAGTTTGTCTTACTTTTTTTTAAATACTTATGCCCAACACTTTCATATCTTATTCTTTTCTTTTTATCATTTTTCAATATGTTTAAACGTTATTAACAAGTATGTCTCTTCTGTATATATTCTACTTTCATCGTTGTATCCATTTCCAAAATTCAGCTACTATTTAAAAAGGTCGAATCCAAGATGTTATGTCATCTTAAAAGAGCTATAAGGAGGATTCATTCGTAAAGAATGTCACTTAAGCAAGGTATTTTATATTGTTGGTTGTTTTTTATACACCTTCCCCATCACGCCGTTTCCCTGTAGGGGTAGGCAGAGAGAATCGAGCACCACACCACTGTCCTGGCATACATCTCTTGCTTCATCAACATTCATACATCTCCTCTGTTTTTTATCATTTGTTTCTTACCCATCCCTTGAACTAAGGAGATGGCTTATGATGTTATTTTTACAAATCAATATTAATATATTTATTCTTTGTCAATATATCACTTACATTTTTTAATTCAACGCGTTTGGTTCTTAATGAGCATCTTCAGGAACTAATTATTTTTATTTTAATTATTTGAGATTGGGAGTCAGTCGTTTATTATTTTTTTAAAATTGGAATAATTTTTAGTGTATTTGAAATAGTTGGGTTAATTATTTTATTTATTAAATTATTTGTTGAATTTACATTTTTATGTATTTCTAAAGTCTCGTAGAGTGCTGTTTGTATGTATGTGTTGGTAGTGTGTAGGTATTTAGTATTTATAAATAGTAGTATTTATAAATAAATAAATATTATGTCGTTAAAGGTATGTCCTTCCTCTATTAAGTTTATAAATACTGAATACCTACAAATTACCAACACATACGTACAAACAGCACTCTACGAGACTTTAGAAATATGTAAAAATATATATTCGACAGACAATTTAATAAATAAAGTAATTAACCCAACTAATTCAAATATATTTAAAAAAATACAATTTTAAAAATAATAAATGACTGACTCCCAATGTCAAACTGTCAAAATAAAAACAATTAGTCCCTAAAGATGCTCAGTTAGAGCGAAACACACGTATCGACAAAGAATAAATATATTAATATTAATTTGTGAAAATGGATTGCCACGAAGTTATACAAAAAAAAAAAAATTATATGTTATTTTTAAATGGTAAATGATGACTTCAAAGGTGCCGCCTGTGAAATATGCCAACATGAAATGGCTTACGACCATGCATGGATGGAGAAGCTATCAACCAGATTAATGGATCAAATTATGTCAAGGCTACCGCAAGTTATACGCAACGGTGATCCCGTGCATACTTATCCTGGATGCATTAATTTGTCATTCGCATATGTTGAAGGTAAGTTATTTGTAGAGAACATCATAGTCTAAGCTTAAATCAAGATGCACAGTTAGAACCCGCACTGTACAAGCGGGTTTCCTGCGGAACGTCGGACCCTCCTGCTGAGTATGATGACTGATATTGAAAAACTGTTCTATGATGTTCGGAAGTGTTTACTATTTACCAAAAATATCTTATTTCTGCAGGAAATAAAGGTTTCGTAGAAAAATAGTCATTTTAATTTTAAATTTATGCCAAAATGCTCGCAGCTATCATGACTTCTTTGTGACATCATTTTTTCTACATGTCAATGGTTTATATTAGATGTCAATCAGAAATGGGCATAATTCAAATACTAAATAAATAAGTGATTAGATTTATAATTTAATTACAAAGTAACTCAATTACAATGTGATATAACTACAATGTATTTAATTATATTTTAATTGTGATAGTTAAGGATTGCAATGTAATCGATTACAATGTGATTCGATTACAAAGTAATCTGATTACAATTTAATATTTTATAATTTATTTTTTATAATACCCCTGTTACTCGTGCCCAGTTCCCGCCGACTAAGACTGGTACCGGCTGCTGGCGATATTACAACAGAACGTTGTGTCCGTGCCAGTAGTTGACCAAATTAATAATGTAATCGATTATAATGTAATCAGATTAACTTTTAATTAGATTACTTCATAATTGATTACTCCAGTAAACTATTACAAAGCAATCATTGTACAAATTACAAGTCATTGTAATTTGTAATCCGTAATTTAAATTCTCTTTGCCCATCACTGGTGTTAATACAACAATTCAGTTATTTTTACATTCTAAAGTAGTGTGCAGTCCCTCCCTGTGTCAATACATCATTAAAAACTATTTAATTATTGTATTTTAAAGGCTATTAATGTACTTAATAAAATGTCAAAATGACTGTCACGAGTTTGTGACATAATTCGCTCTGTTTAGCGTTTTACCTAAAATGGCAGATGGTTGTATTTTGATATTTTATTTAATCAAATAAATAATCAATCTCACTTTTGATATGAAAATAAATATGTTTGTCAAAATTTATTAAATCTATGTCATTAGATAGATACATTATTTTAGTGATTCTTGATTACAATCATCATGCCTATTGTGTACAAATATTTCAAAGTTATCATTCTGAAATGCCATAATTAAAATATTATTTGTTGTGTAGGCGAATCATTACTGATGGCTTTGAAGGATGTTGCTCTATCTAGCGGATCCGCTTGCACTTCGGCTTCTCTAGAACCTTCTTATGTTCTAAGAGCTATTGGAACCGATGAAGATCTGGCACATAGCTCTATAAGGTATTTTCTAATTGCACTTTTACAATAACAATATTATTAAAATATAATGTTGACATAAAAATCTCAGGATGCATGATGATAAAACTTTTATTGATGTACATGTGCATGTTCTGTATTCTGAATTCGGTAATCAGAAATGGGCTTCCTCAACAGCTATAGGAATGGTAATATAATCCAGAAGCAGATTTTGAATGAAATGAAGACTGTTTTTTTGGTGACACGGATGAATATGCAGAATCCTATATCAATACCAGTATGAGGCAGTCATCCAAATAAAATTTTAGAGTTTGACTAAAAACACATCATTTTACTGAGCAATCCTTCTGTGGATTTCTTTCCTATTGGAGGTTGGATACCATTATGGTGATCTTCCCTTTATTGGCAGCTTCTCAGCAATTTCCGCATTTTTTTCTTACATCTGTATCCCTTTTCTCTTGTAAGAGTAATGGTAGAACTTCATTTTCTTTTTCACTCATTATATAATTTCTGTTTACTTTGATATTCTAGTACTTTCACACCTAGTTTTCTTAAGAATAAATGTTGCGAATAGTAAAGTGGAAGTATATTTATTGACCTAAAATTGGATCTTTACAGATTTGGAATAGGCCGTTTCACAACAGAGGAAGAAGTTGACTACACAGCAGACAAATGTATCAAACATGTGGAGAGGCTGAGAGAGATGAGTCCTCTGTGGGAGATGATTCAAGAAGGAGTAGACATTAAGACAATACAGTGGTCCCAACACTGAAGATCTGTACCATAAAATAGCTAAATGCATAATTTGTATATTTTTTTAGCATCGTTATATAAATATGAAGATCATATAATTATTGTGCAAATTATTCAGTTGTTTCATTTTTTTTATAAGTGTGATATAAGTAGATAGGATATATGTTTTGGAAAATAGATATTGTTATAATAGAAATATCATCCTGGATAAATGAAGTCATTTATTTCTTGTAACACATGCGTGTTCAAATTTTGATATTCTTTCAATTGTTGTGCTGAAGAAAAACACAGTCACAAGTTTAGAATTGTTGTGTAGAGAATGAAAATAATTGCATACTGATGATTTTTTTTAAATATGCCACATACGCATGCTACAGATTTGTATGTATAGACCTGGTTTGTAGCTATTTATCAATCCTCATTCTTATTACTCACAATACATTTCAAATGCAATAAGCGAATCACTTATTTGATAGCTTTGCTCACAGCGCAATAAAAATTGTTGTGCTATGTTTTCAAACTTCGCAGATTATTCTATAACTTACGGTACTTTATTAAATAGTCAATAAAAAACCTAAATTTTGCATTATTTTTTTATTATGTTATAATATTCAGTAATATGAGTCGATATGTATACAAATTTTATAAAATGTATTAAATTTAAAAGTGTAAAATACTCCACACATTTTAATTGCGACCACATATTTGCTACTTTATTTTAAATCTACAAAATACAATTTTTGTTCGCGAAAATCTCGTTTTATTTCTCGATTACCTGCCCAGTATGGGCAGTATGGGAGCTCATTACTACGATTCGATATTCCTCGTATCTTGTAATGGAACATTATTACCATGTTTTCTTAAAATGATTTCATATTGATCATTGAACAGCTTCGTTGGAAACCCCATTTTAACACGGTTGCGCAATTCAAACATGTAAATTGCATGATCAAACTGACAGCGTACTAATTAACCTTCATAACAAGACTTCAATACATTTTCACATATTATTTGACTAGAAGCAAGTGAAATAATTATTACAATTAAATATAATCTAAATACAAAATATTCCCAATATAAAATACTATATTAGCACCATTAAACGGTTAATATTTAGTACTTATGGGAAGATTAATCGATGCAGTACGCCCTATTAATTTCCACCACATGCAGTGTAAATGTTGCAAATTTGGCAAAAGGGATTTCTGCGACAACCATTTGAACACCAGATTTCGGTGACAAAAAATAAATGTAACTGAAACACATTACTAAATAAGGTCCTCATGGTATTGTGATAATTTTATGGTAACGTTGATAGTATGTAGGAATAAAAAGAGAAATAAATATAAATTTAAATAATGTTGAAAATGAGATTTACTGAAAATCACATAATATATCAAAATACATTGTATTTTAAATTAGTAGTAAGTGTATAATACTGCAAAACATGTCATTTGATAAGAGTATATTTAATGGTGCAAAATTCTATTTCCACTGCTGTCAATAATAATCCTACAGCAAAGAGCATCACTTTGCTGAAAAGGCGTACCAGAATGGCTACAATTTAAATGGCTGCAAATAACATATTTTATTTTCCAAAGCTACTTAATTGCAATGCATTTATTAGTTATAAACATTATATATTCATGGCTTACTGCTTCAACCACTGAGTGGTCATATCTGTTTCAGTATTGAATGATTTAATATACTTTATTTCTTTCAATATTTATCACATTATAATAGGACAATGTATTTGATAACTTTATAAGCATTTTATTTTCAGTTAATTTAATACAGAACTCCAAGATGAGATAGGTGAAGAAAGAAAATAGATGTGTTTGAGATATGGTGCTGGGAAAGATGCCCCAATTGGACTTAAAGAAGAATCAATGTCTCCATAATTGTCCAAGTTTTCGATTAACATCTGACTCGATTATAATTTAGAGATGAATTCAGTATTCCTTCAGTCACATAACTAGATGTGATATATGGTTTTGAACATCTGGTGCTGAGACGTAAAACTACGAGAGATAAACTAGATGAATTAGACTGATCATATAACCAGTTATTGTTTACGAAGCAATGACTGACAAAATTTAGCGGATTAAAGGAGAGATGTGCATGTAAAAAAAAGAATTGAAAATCTTAAGCATAAAGTTGACATTTGTTGAAAAAAAAAATATAAATATTAAGTATTCGAAGTTATGAGATAAAAAAAATGTATATTATATATTTTGATAAATTAATCATATAGTTATAACATTACAATTAAGATTCTGATGGAAAAAATGTAGAAGATAAAAAAAAATAACTGCAAAATATAATCACAGATATTATATAGGAAATATAAAAATAAATTGCTTAAAATATGTAGAGTTGAGAATGTAAATTAATAAGAAGTAAACTATGTTTAATAATATTAAAAGTATGTTTTCAATAAATGCTTGTATAAAAATATACATAATAATTTGCGTTTTTTGCGACGGATAAATGTGTGCAGATTTAAATTATATTTTTAAAAAATGAGATCATACAAAATAATACATTTATATTTGGTTTAAAAATATCAACAAAATAAATCAATGCAACTATGTAGTGACACATTCGTCAAAATTTAAAAGAATATTTGAATGCACTTTTCATAAATTGAAATAACAGTGTTTTCTTGATAAGTAGAGAGTGAATATAGCACACTTACATTTAAAAATACAAATATTTGTTTCCATCATTATAGCAAGTATAAAAATCTAATCTTAGAACAATCACTGACAAATAAGATATTGCAAAAATAATATTATACTTGCAAAGCTAAGTTTGAGTAGGAAATAAAATCGATAATCTTAAAAATATGTGATATATCCATTTATGTAGCGTAATAACATTTGTTAACATCAAAAATACTATAATACATTGAGTAAGAATTGAGTGGACGAGACATTAACAAAATGCTATTTATTATGCAGCATTTCGCTTGGAAAATTCAAGGTGATTTGTCTTGAGATGCAATTAATAATTTGTTTGTTAAGATTATCATTCAACAAAGACATGTTGGATCCGTAATTTCCTCCGATGTCACTTTGAAACTCTGATGATCCATGTTCTGAAGATCTATTTTAGACTTGTTCCATTCCAACAGCTGCGATGCAATGTCTTGGAACATCTCTTCGATTCCTTCGCCAGTCTTGCACGAGGTTTTATAAGTTTGACTAATCAGATTATGACACTGTTCGCTGAAATGGAGTGAAATATATCAAACCAATTATAGCCACTTTCGAAATTAGCAAATGATTAAAAGAAGCAATTAAAATGCACAGCATTACGTCATCATTGATAGAGTATTGCACAATAGTGATACAAAGCGTACAAATTGGCTTTCTTAAGAGCTTGGATTTGTATAGAGGGTG
This sequence comes from Silvatares holzenthali, assembly GCA_026537445.1. Taxonomy (NCBI): domain Eukaryota; kingdom Metazoa; phylum Arthropoda; class Insecta; order Trichoptera; family Pisuliidae; genus Silvatares; species Silvatares holzenthali. Next base: position 11,813 of record JAPMAF010000953.1, read on the forward strand.
TTTTAATGTATTTAAATATGATATAAACATATGTCTGCAAACTGAATCTCTGGAGAAGAAAATGGACCCACATGTGCAGAAGAAATAGTAGCATAAGAACCACATAGCCATACTTTGGCATCAGCAAAGCAACTGTCCATACAAAACATACAACTAACCCACAATCTTTCCAGTATGTATATTAACCTAAATCTGGAACAAATAGTTACAGATGCTTACGTCCTCAAAGATTCGACCCCAAATATATGTGTACGAAACTTGTTTCTCTGGTTGTAAATGATAAGAGTAGACATAATTTCCAAGGGTCTTTATTTTTCAAATACACAGTGTAGTGATCAAAGTCTATAGTGATAATGAATACTGCAGAAAATTATGCGTGTCGAGGTAGTGGTTGTTGAGCGAATTGGACGGCCGAACGATTGGAAAATAGTTGTCTCAGGTGGAAATTTGATAATCTAACTGTAACATAAAGTG